>RPOG01003517.1:34299-61822 GCA_008086565.1 Thalassoma bifasciatum
ATAAATGGGTCAATGACAAAAAGAGGGTCTAAAAACGTATTTTTAAAAAGTTCTTTGAAAATGGATAAAAACATATTTCTGAGAGAAGAATTATGTTTTCTAACAGATTTCAGTAGTTGACCAACATTTCAAAGTTTTTAGGTTCATTATTTTTTAGCATTTTTAATTTGAGCACCCAAAAATGTCAGGTGGCGCAACCAAATATATGAAAATATATTTATATGTTCCTGTTATTTTTTCTGTGTGAAATTATTGGCAAGTATCTCTCAAGTGTCTGTAGTGACTCATACATTTTCATTTTGTGTGTTTCATTTCTTTTATTTGTGAATAAGATNCCACCTGACATGGAAATTGTTCCAGTCACCAATGAAGTGAAAAAACCTTTTTTATCAGTATTTCAGAGAAATCTACAAACTTTTCCACTTGGTCACAAATGTCATTTGGGCTCCTCTGGCTGATGCAGTTTCCTGTTTCCTGTTTTATTCTCTTCACTTTAAAATAAAAGTCTAATGTTACGGTTGCACCACCCTGACATTTGACAAGGTGAAAATTACAGAACAAAAGTTTTTGACATTTCTCAACAGCTTTAAAATTCTTTTTATTTGTAAAGAATGTTTTATTTAAAAAGGTTCAAGCATAAAATAATGCCACTGTATTTTTAATTTCCATTTACAATAACTGACATTCAATTTTTAGAGTTTAATTACTGTGGATACTTGTCAGGACGGTTGCACCACCTGACATTTTGGGGGTTTGAGGAACCAAAACACAAAAAAACATGTTATATTTTAATAGTTTAAAGATGTGTTCAAATAACACAGGTTTCATAGAATAAAGAAATACATGTGATGAAATACTCAATTCATGATGGAAGGAAATATTGCACTCAGACACAAAAAAAGGGGACGTCACGTCATGTTGACCCAAATACAACTGAGAATAAACTCAAGCAACTTTGAAGAGATGTCACTGAGGTTTAATTCACTGAAGTCTGCAGCTGCTGCAGGAAAACCTGGATCATTACCTGTCAGAGCCATTTGTTCAGTGGGATGAAACTTGATGGAGTTGACTGTGGAGACAGAGACACAGATGTTTCATTTGAAGAAAGTCTCAAAATCAAGGTTAAAGCTGCCAAACATGACAAACTCTACCTGATCCTTGATGGCCCATATATTTGAGAAGGCACTTCCCGGTTTCAATGCTCCACAGCATCGCAGAGTGATCTGTTAGAGACACAACGACAGGAGACTAAACTCACCTGTGATTTTACAGTACAAGCCTGATATATACAACCTATTGTGTGGAGATATGGGACAGCACATATAAAACCAACTCTCAACCAATTTTTAAGTTACAAAAAAGAGCTGTCAGAATTATCAATCGCTCACATTTCCTGGAACCAACAAACGCTTTGTTTATCAATTTAAAAACCCTTAAATTTTATGATCTAGTTGAATTTAAAATTTCACAAATAATGTATAAAGCACACAATTTACTTTGCAGCAGAACTCCGAGGGGACAAGGGGTTTTCAAAAAAATGAAAACAAGAACTAATTTGAAGCAGAGGTGTGTTTCTGTTAAAGGTGTACACTTATGGAATAGTTGTGACAGTGAATTAAAAATGTGTAATTCACTTTCTTCATTTAAAACCAAAGTAATAAGAAAACATGTAAAGCAAATGTGAAGGAAACAACAACAAAATATTGGAACTTGGGTTGTGTTTGGTTGTAATAATACACTACTATAATATGTTTTGAAAATGTATATCTTTTCTCCATTAAGAAAACTTATGGTGTTACTCAGAACATGTAATTAAGTTGATCAAGTTATTTATTCATTTATTTTTAACTTAATTTAAATTCTTTTTTTTTGCAAAACGGGTCGGCAAAATAAGCTTCAGCCTACACCCTTTCGATTAGCTTCAACCATTATGTGATATTTGGATCTATGATATATTTGTTGTGCATGGTCTTTAAATGCTAATTGAATAAATTGAAATTGAAATTGATGAAGACAGACTTGTTCTCTTGGTGTTAAATTAGATGATTTCTCTGGGAGTCAGAAGGAAAATCCAGAAAGTAGACGAGGTTAAATACCTGCAGACGCGGTGCCGAGCACCACAGGTTGAGTCCTGGTGACGCTGAGGTCCCAGATGCCGTCTCTGTGGCCCACGTACTCTCTGACCAGCTGGCACACGGCTCTGGACGTGGTTGCTTTGAAACTGGACACAATCTGACAGCGACATCAGAGAAATGTTAGTGGAAAAGAGGATCACAGCCACAAACTGGACCTCACAGGGCTCCTATACGTTTCCAACTCAAATCCAGTCTTTTAATCCGAAGAAGTGCAATTTCAGTTGTTAAAACGGCTCCAAATCTTTGTTTTTATATCACGAAAAGAAGTGGGCGTCATGAAGCCACAGTGATGCCTCTAACAGGTCAACACACTGCAAAACGGAAATCTAAGCAAGTCATTCTGTCTTATTTGTAGTAAAAATTCTCTTATTGTTCTTAATTTGAGCCACATTCACCAGAACAGGTCATAAAAATGTCTTATTTCAAGTTTTTTAAAGACAAAAATGAGGTGTAAATTGCGTGTAACAAGTCAAAAAAAATCATGCTTGTAGCATGTTGATGCTAAATGGTGCTATGCCCCATGTTCCCCATGAGCTGAGGAGAAAGAGGGCAACAGGCTGGCGCTGCAATCTAATCTTTGTTTGCTGCTGTAATAATGTAAATTTCCTCATTGTGGGACATTTCAAAGCATATCCTATCATATTCAAGAAACTTTAAAAGTAAATTTTTCTCTCAGCAGAGTCTTGTTACGCCTTAGATCAGGGGTTCCCAAACTTTTCCGCCTGTGACCCCCAAAATAGCAGCGTTAGAGACTGGTGACCCCCTGCTGTGGTACAACACTAATGGGACAATCCAAAAACAGACAAAAACCAACAAAACCCTCCCAGAGGATACTTAATTTAACTGATCGATAGAAAATTTACCGATTAATGTGCACTTTGCTGAGTTCACGGCATCAAACTTGAACAAAGAAATGTGAAAAACAGATAAAACATTTTCTGTTTGCATAATTTTATATTATCTTTCACCCCAATTTTTGCTTTTATTCTCACAATAATGGATAAAATGTTCATGAATTGTTCATAGTTTTCGATTTTGGGACACATTCCATGACCCCCTATCAATGTCTCGCGACCCCCCAAAGGGTCCCGACCCCCACTTTGGGAACCACTGCCTTAGAAGGAACTCAGGCATCGTTTTTGTCTTTTAAAATCCAGAAATAAGACATTTACTGGTCTTGTCAGATGAATGTTGCTCATGTTAAGTCTAATAAGACAATTTTACTTACAAAAGACATGAACTCTTGGTTCAATGTGAATTTTTGCAGTGTGTCTCTTAAATGCATTCAATCACTATTTGTGTAATCCGTCATAAAAACCCCCAAAAATATGTTTGAAAAAGAATATAATGAATGATTTGTTTATCCAGAGACCAAATAGCCAAAAGTTGAAGTGGTTGTATAAACTTCTGATGACCAAAAGTGTGGGCTGAGTGGAAATAAGAGTCTAAAAAAGCAGCAGAAAACATCCTGAAGGGTGGACCCGACTAGGGCTGAACGAGTTATCATTTTCTGATCGAAATCGCAATTTCAGACATCGTGATCATGTGATCATCAAAGCTGCAATTTTTTTCCCCCCCTGACTGACTCAGGATCAGTTGGAACAGATCTTTTTTTCCTTAAGTTTGTTGAATAGACATAGAAAGAATACAATTTTAAGGTCAGAAATTCCACTATTCATCTCAAAAGCTTTTTTTTCACTCAAAAGTTTGCCTTTTTTTAATAATACTGTCTTCGTTTCTCAGAATTTTGACTTTTTATATCAAAATTTCTACTTTTAATTCCAAATATTGCCTTCACTTCAAAATGTTGACGTTTTATCTGAAAATTCTGACTTTTTATCTCAGACTTTTGTCTTCATCTCAAAATTTTGTTAATTTAATTGAAAGTCCAGCCTTTTTTTTTTTTTTTTTTTTTTACAAAATACTAAATTGATTTCTTCACATTTGGACTCCTATCTCAAAATTTTGTCTTTTTTTTTTCTCAGGATTTTGTCTTTACTTCTCAAAATTTCCGCTTTTTATCTCAAAATATTGATTTTTTTATCTGAGAGTTAGAAATATTTCTTACCTTCAGTTTTCTTTCTTACATTAGAGCAGTGGTTCCCAACCTTTTTTAATTCAGGGCCCACTTTTAAGTCTCAAAACTTTTTCGCGGCCCACCTCTGACCATATAATTATGGGGGCTGTTTAGCGCCTTGTTAGCGCTTGATTTGTAACAAAGACCCGAAAAGTACGAAAAAAAATGTAATAAAACCCGAAATGTGATAACTGGTCAATGATGTAACAGATGCTGAGCCCAGAAGGTAAAAGTCATTTGCCCACGATATAACAACTTGTTAAATGTTGGGTCAGTGATTATAGTCTTGGGATATACAACATTTGTTTAATCAAATTTCAGGGTTTTGTTAAATTTGGGGTCATGTTACATGTTGGGCTTTAACTTTCCCTCTTCAAGGACTTTTCTTATATACAAACGTTTGAACATGTTGAATATCCTTACAAATGTAACCAAGTTTTAATATTTAAACATTATTCTGTAGATTTGTATCTTAATATAATTACCCTTCATTAAAACTCAGACTATTTTGAAAATGATTTGGCGGCCCACTTGCAATATCTTCGCGGCCCACCAGGGGGCCACAGACCACAGGTTGGGAATCACTGCATTAGAGTTAAAGCTTTTTGATGGTTTGATGTAATTTTCTGTCAAGTTCGTGAATGTTTCTATACTTCAAGAAAGTCATGAATTGAATTGAAATTGCAATATCTGCCAGAAAAATCACGATTAGATTTTTTTCTAAAATCGTTCAGCCCTAGACCCGACTACCAGGCGTCGCTGTGCAGGGGCCAAGAAGCTTTGGTAGATATCAGCATTACTTTCAAAGAAAAGAAAAAGTTCTGATGTTTATTTATCTTTTTGTTGTTGTTTACCCGTAGTGAATGACAAACACCATAAACACAGATCTGGTATCAGCAGGAAGGTATCAGTGCTGTGTATTATAATTATGCAAATCCAAAACCACAAAGAAGAAAGAAACCAAACAGAGGATGGGACAAATGATAACTGAGTTACATCAGGACGGGAAAAACAGATCAGTATTTGTTATCAGTCGTATCAGAGTTTGGTAAAAGTGTTTACATTAAAGATGGGGATGATACAAACTGGACTCTTGGTTCTCTTTGGACACAGACCACTAAATAAGTTCCAACTGGAAGGAAGCACAAAGAGCAGCATCATTTATCTGAGAGATAAATCCCACGATACGCAAACAGCACAACAGCGCCCCCTTTAAAAATATGACAGAATAATCCTGTGAATCTGACGCTTTTGTTTTGTTAAGCAGAAGTTTTTGGTTTCATGTGTTTTTAATGTGATGTGATAAAAACCAGTCGGCTCTTAATGAACAGTATTAATGTGTTTGAATGGAGACTGAAGCAGAAATGATCTAACAGGTTAAACTTCTGAAATAAAGAATAAAACACGGGAAACTTTAAGGAAACGCAAAGCACCAAAACTCAAGCTTTAAAGATCTGGTCAAGCTCTCAGCAGTTAAAGCTCTAAGGTTTTTACTCTGACGTCACCACATCACATTTTGCATGTTAACGTATAAATCTATCAACTTCCAAGAAGAAATGAGGTTGAATCGCTCTCAAAGCCATCAGATTAAAAAAATAAATAAATAAAAAATTGCAGTCGCTGGTCGTCCAAAGAACAAAAGTTGAGACAAAATTGCTGCTGCTCTCTTATAAAAGTTACTGGTACAGAAGCAGCTGGTCTATTACAGGAGTTGCTGGTCTATGAAAAACACAGGGGGTATCAGTCTCTGGAGTTGCAGGTTTAAAAAAAAAGGCAAATGTTTTTCCACTATTATTGCTAGTTTCTACCTGACGCTGCAAGTGTCCATCCTGTGTTGCTGGTTTTCTTAAAGTGGCTGTTGATACCCTTCACGTGAGTTGCTGGTTACTTATACCAGTTGTTGGGCTCCAACAGGAGTTGCTGGTTTTCTTAAAGTTGCTGTTGCTCTCTCACAGGAGTTGCTGGTTTTCTTAAAGTTGCTGTTGCTCCCTCAACAGGAGTTGCTGGTTTTCTTAAAGTGGCTGTTGCTCCCTCACATGAATTGCTGGTTTTCTTAAAGTGGCTGTTGCTCCCTCAACATGAGTTGCTTGTTCTCTTAAAGTGGCTGTTGCTCCCTCAACAGGAGTTGTTGGTTTTCTTAAAGTGGCTGTTGCTCCCTCAACAGGAGTTGCTGGTTTTCTTAAAGTGGCTGTTGATCCCCTTCATGTGAGTTGCTGGTTTCTTACACCAGTTGTTAAGCTCCAACAGGAGTTGCTGGTTTTCTTAAAGTTGCTGTTGATCTCCTTCACATGAGTTGCTGGTTGCTTACATCAGTTGTTGAGCTCCAACAGGAGTTGCTGGTTTGCTTAAAGTGGCTGGTGATCCCCTTCACAAGTTGCTGGTTGCCTACACCAGTTGTTAAGCTCCAACAGGAGTTTCTGGTTTGCTGGTTTTCTTAAAGTGGCTGTTGCTCCGTCACAGGAATTGCTGGTTTTCTTGAAGTAGCTGTTGGTCTCCCACAGGAGTTGCTGGTTTTCTTGAAGTAGCTGTTGGTCTCCCACAGGAGTTGCTGGTTTTCTTGAAGTAGCTGTTGGTTTCCCACAGGAGTTGCTGGTTTTCTTGAAGTAGCTGTTGGTCTCCCACAGGAGTTGCTGGTTTTCTTGAAGTAGCTGTTGGTCTCCCACAGGAGTTGCTGGTTTTCTTGAAGTAGCTGTTGGTTTCCCACAGGAGTTGCTGGTTTTCTTGAAGTAGCTGTTGGTCTCCCACAGGAGTTGCTGGTTTTCTTGAAGTAGCTGTTGGTTTCCCACAGGAGTTGCTGGTTTTCTTGAAGTAGCTGTTGGTTTCCCACAGGAGTTGCTGGTTTTTAATAGAAGCCGTTGAGCTCCACCAGTAGTTGGTGGTTTGCTGGTTTTCTTTGGTTTTCTTAGTGGCTGTTGCTCCCTCACATGAGTTGCTGGTTTTCTTAGAGAGGCTGTTGATACCCTTCACGTGAGTTGCTGGTTGTTTATACCAGTTTTTAAGCTCCCACAGGAGTTGCTGGTTTTTAATAGAAGCCGTTGAGCTCCACCAGTAGTTGCTGCTTCGCTGGTTTTCTTAGTGGCTGTTGCTCCCCCACATGAGTTGCTGGTTTCTCATAGTAGCCATTGTTATCCCAGATTAGTAGCTGTTGGTTTCCCACTGGAGTTTCCAGTTTCTAATGAGAGCATTTGGTCTTTCACAATAGTTGCTGGGTTCTCAATTGTAGTTGCTGTTCTTTCACAGGGGTTGTTAAACTATTTCAGGAGTTATTTCATTGGTTTTGTTGTTTGACTTTATTTTCTGAGAGGAAAATCTCACCCAAGACTAAACACAACAATAAAATATTGCCCTATTTCAGCAGAGGTAGACCAGCAACTTCAGTGTTCAAGCTCTGTCTTTGTGATTTCCCTGAAGATTCAATGATTTTTACACGTGACAGCAAAGTATGATGTGTTGAGCAGTTTCCAGCAGATAAACTCTCTTAATGTAGAAATGATCTAAAGCAGCAGAAAAATGTTCCTCCCTCTGTGTTTTATTAATAAAGGCATAAAAAGCGTCCTGAGGCTGCACCTGTGGGGTGTTAAACTTTTCTCCAGAGTGTACCATTATGTGAACGCTGAACCAAAACCAAAAGGTGGAGCAACTGAAAAAACGGCCAGTTAGTGAGATGTTGTTTTATCTCACACGGAGACTGAAAGAATCCTACATTTGAATGACCAAGTCTCTCGGGGAGGGAGTGTCCACCCCCTGGCTGGGCTGTTCAAACATAGTGGCACACAAGGGGGAGAAATCAACAAATTACCCATGAGTCTCCACCCCACAACTCCCAGCTGGTTACGCTGAAGTTGCGGGATCCGCCAACTCTGGCGTAGCAAGAGTTTGAACGCGGCTACGAGTAAAAAGATAGAGGAAAAAACAAAGAAAGAAAGACAGCAGTTCCACTTTTGGCCCTTTTCCACTGACCCGTCTCAGCTCTTCTCTACTCGCCTCTACCTGGTTTGTGTTGTATTTCCATTAGCGCGGTACTACGCGTCAGACGCCAGTTTTTAGTACCTACTCTACCCTGGTTCTAAGAGAGTAAAGCTGATACTAAAAGGTGACGTGGACGGACTGACGGTCACTCATTGGTCAGAGAATGTCTTCTCTGCAGCTTCTGACTCTGAACAAATCACTTACAAGAGGCAAAGGAATAAGTCAGCGACGGGTTTTTAATGACATTTAAACCTGACGGCACAGAACCAGACTGAATGAAGACAAAATACAGCCCTAAAATGCTCCTTCATGATTCCTAAAGAAGTTAAAAGTCCTTTTTAAACCAAAAAGAAGTTAACAGCAAAGATAGTTGGCTTTAAAGAGTCTTTTAAATTAAATCAAAGTTGGTCGGTGCAGGAGCGATCTGTCTNCACAGGGAACCAAAAAGGAAAACCAGTTCAAAGAAGAATGATTGATCAACAAAAAATCTCTGCTATACCAGGCCCAAAAATCAAAAATTAAAGTGATCTCACTGGATCCAGGGAAGAGTTGATGTCAGGAAGCAGCTCCTTCGTTTTCCTCCGCGTGCAGCAGCACCAGGCTGTTGTTTACCTCCGTTGTCATGACGACCCACATTGAGCCGCTGTATTACTTTAATGAAATCTTTTTAAAGCTTTTTTTTTTCCTTTAAAGACCACGGTGGCACATATGTTAGTACAAAATTATATTTGTGTGGCGTTATAGATGAACATGCACGCACTTCTGCGCAGCACTTTAGCGCAGCTGTGTTATAAGATCCACGCCCACCGTGAGTCTGTAGTCGGGCTAGAGGAAAAGATAAACAAACCCAGTAGAGACGAGTAGAGTAGAGCTGGAATTGTAGAGTGGAAAAGCGCCATCTGTAACACTCAGAATTTTCCACACAAAGAGGAGCCACTTTATTCAGTTTGTTTTCTACCTTTCCTGATACAAACGACCGTCTTCATCCAGGGCAGTGTGGTCTCACTCTTTTAGAAAACGCTTGGATAAAAACAATGAAAAAATGTGTCTCAGTGATGAGTAAATATCTGGATGTGCTCACCTTGCTTGTCGAAGCTTTGTAGGTCGTCTTCAGTTTCTGTGACAGCTGGCTGGTGCTGTGACTCGCTGCGTGAGACGAAAGAGACGAACTTCCACTTTCTGATATCACCTCAAAAAGCTGAAGATGCAAAAACTAACTGAGTCTTACCTTTTGTTTTCAGGGCTCCTTTGGCCAAATCGGCGCCTTCAAAAGTCTGTCCGTCTCCAGACAAGCGATCGTTCAGCGTCTCGATCTCTCTGCGCACTGAGAGTCAAACCAGAACACACGGCGTAAGTAAGTGTTCATATTTTTACTAGGAAGTGTCCTTTAAGGCTTAATATGAGCCAAATTTTACAGACCAGGCCACAAAAATGTCTTGTTCCAAGTTATTTAAAGACAAAACTGATGTCTGAATTGCTTGTAACTATTGACTGTATATAGAATGGACAGTGTGCTTCTGCCTGTCACCGTTCTGCGTTTTTGAAGCCAAAAAAACCCGTTTCTCTAGCCGCCATTGTGCAGCCAGAGTCTGAGCAGTAGAGAATTTCCGGTGGAGCCAAGTAAAAAAGAGAAATAAAAATATTTATTTCTTCTTCTTCAGAAGGTTTAGTCTCCTTTTGGCTCTTTCCTGAAGTTTCTTATATCCCCGATAAAAACTACTCACGAACAGCAGCTGTCAACTATCGTAAAACGAAACTTATATCGCAGTTTTTAACGTCCAATAACTAATGAGAAACTAACTTCTCAGAAAAAAAACACCTGAACACCATGCAGCCAGATGACATCATCATACCACCTTAGCGTAAGGATGAGAGAAACGTTTCTACGAGGTATCGTAATTTTTTAAAGTTTTCCCGGCTCATATCTGGAATACATGGGGAGGCGGGGCTTATGACCTATACTGCAGCCAGACACCAGGGGGCGGGGCATCTGCTAGAGGCTTCAGTTTGAGCCGAACGTCGTTACGTCCACTCATTATACAGTCTATGGTTGTAACAAGGAAAAAAATTATCCCTTATTATGGGATAAGAAACAAGGTTTATTGCATCCAGACTACGGCTGTCGAACAAAATTTCATATCTCGATATTAATGCCAGATATCTAGATATTGATACGATACAACATGACTCTGGGATTAGAGAAAACTAGGCATTTTTCAGAAAAATAAAAGCATCATAATATAACAGGATGTGTAAAGTGGGTAAATTGATCAGAGCTCAACATGAACAGAAAGTCACCAATGATCATGTGACTGTCTGAGCTTTACATGCAGGGGGAGCTGGGAAAATCTGCATCATTCATATCTTTGATATTCCGATATTAATATCTTGAATTTTCATAACTCAATATTGATATGATAACGATCTATCTTTCAGCCCTAATCAAGACGTGATTCTAGTTTCAAGAAACTTAGACAAGCAAATTTTTCTTACCCCATTGGCAGATTTGTCTCTTCCTTGTCACAAGCAATTCAGACGTCATTTTTATCTTTGAATATCTTGAAACAAAACTTTTTTCTGGACCACACTGGTAAACGTGGCTCAAATTAAGTCTTAAAAGACATTTTCGACTACAAATAAGACATAAACACTTGCTTAGATTTCATTTTTTTGCAGTGCAACATCTACGAAGACTTACGTTCCAGGTTTTCGATGTAGAGGTTTTCAAACTCCCTCTCGATCTGACTGAACAGATCCAGCAGGTTGCTCCTCAGAGACAGAGGAAGTTTGGAGTCCTGCAGAGAGAGAGAAAGAAAACGTTAGACTGGCTTCTGCTGTCGGATAAATACAGAAAAGATAACAGGACTGGACTTAAAGAAAGGGGTTTTTATGCTTTGTCTTTGTCTTTATTCTGTCCCTCTGGTGCCCTTGATTCTTGTATTTCCTTTTAAAATGTATTGAAAGCATCATAACCTGCTGTAATTTAACACATGAGGAACAAAGTGCTTTGAGTTACTGACATCACAACAATAAGTAACAAAAGTCACATATTTCTGAACTGATCATGTGATCGTTAAAGCTGTGATTTTTTTTTCTCCTGACTGACCCAGGATCTGTTATATCAGCTGTTTCACACACACCTGTCTTTGAGTGTGAGACTGTTGGAAAAATCCTTTTTTCCTTGGGATTGTTGAATTTTGTTTTGAATTGTTTTGTATTTTATTTAATTCAACTTGACACAATTAGGAATGTTTTGCAAAACATCATTTTTAAAAGTCAAGAGTCAAAGATAGCTCTTTTTGTTCTTCAGTTTTTATAACTAAAAATACAATTTAGAAAGTCCGGTTTAGAAATAACAGGAATAGGTTTTAGGGATTTGAGAAAAGTCAAAATTCGACTATTTATCTAAAAATCTCCTTAAAATTTTTCCTTTTTTTGCCTTTTATCCTTTAATTTTGTATTTATTTCATATAATTTTGACTTAAATCTCAGAGTTTTGACTTTTTATATCAAAATTTCAACTTTTTATCTCAAAACTTAGACTTTAGTCATCTAAAAATTTTGACCTTAAATGAGAAAGTTTGGACTTTTTTCACATAATATTAAATTGATTTCTTAAACTCTGGAAGTTTATTGACTTCTTGTCTCAGAATTTTGTCTTTATTTCTCAAAATTTCCACTTTTCATATTAAAATATTGACCTTTTCTCTCAAAGTCAGAAACAATTCTTACCTTCAGTTTTTATTTTCATCCTCACATTAGAGTAAAAGCTTTTGATGTTTCAATGGTGTGATGTAATTTTCTGTCAAGTTTGTAAATTGATCGAATTGAAATCGCTGTATCTGCCAGAAAAATCACAATAAGATCTTTTTCTGAAACCGTTCAGCCCAACAGGAAAGCTGGCAGGAAAACTCTCCTCGTGCTTCGTGACAGGTTTTTATGAAATAGCTGGATTCATGGATCCATAACAGAACTGAAGGTGACTACCTCTCCCAAAAGCTCGGCGCCATCGTGATTAAAACGCCCTCTTTGCACCTGAGCGCAGAGTGCTCAGCATAATGCACTCCCTCCTGAGCTGAGTCACTGCTTTCAGCTGAATTTTTCCAAAGGAATCAGTCGAGTGTGTTAGCGCTGAAAGGCAGCACGGAGGTTTGTTCCCATTGAACACATCAGAGGAAGTGCACAGAAAAAGAACGGCTGCTTTATGGGGGAGGGGAGACATTTTATAGACTGTATGTTGGTGAAAACATGGTAGAATAAGGAACCAGCTCATTTCCTCAAACAACTGCAGCTTTAAGGTTTCACTTTTAAAGCAGGCGTCTGTGTCCATTTATTACACACACATAACCATAAATTATGATTATTTTAACCCTGAATGTTTCTGAAACATTAATATCACATTAACTATAAGTTTACACTACAGGTGGAAGCACCCACAATACAAAATTAGATAGAAATTATAAAAGAAATTCATGAAATGGAAAAAATGACTTTTTTTATTAAGATTAAGAAGAGATTTGTATATTTCAAGATGGGAAAAATTGACACTTTATTTTGGAATAGTTGATGTGGAGGGTGTTTGCTCCTCATTCCAACTTGCAAAAACAACAGAACCATTTATTATTTCATCAGAGCATTAATTTATGAAAATACTGCACAAAACCTACGACTGTTAAACTCCTCGGCAACTGTGAACATTTCAGACCTGGCAACGTTTTTGATGTTTTTGTTACTTGTTACTACTTGTTACTTTTCTTTTCTGTCTTTGCTGTTCATAAATGAAAAAATGTAAATAAACTTTAAGTGTTTAAAAAAAATAACTATAAGTTTACAGATCAGTAAAAAAACATAAAGGAATGGGAAAGTGGAAGGATGTGAGCAACTTCATCGACTGGGTCACAGTTTAAAGAGGGATTATTCTGCTTCCTCATTTAAAACAAAGATCTAAAATACCAAAGCTGAATTTTCAGACTTAACGTGTGCAGATTTTCAAATCCCTGAATCTGTCTGTAAATTCTTCAAAACACTCAGTACCTAAAAGGAAAAAGCACAACAACTTCCCACGACTTCCTCAACTGATGCACAAAGATGCACAAAGGATCACTTTTCAAGATAGAGCTAAACAATTTATCATTTTCACCAAAGCCGCATTTTTTTTTTCCCCCTGACTGACCCAGGATCTGTTGTCAGCGTTTTTTCACACACCCACAAATAAATATATATATATATATTTTTTTTACTTTATCTAAAATGTCATCTTTTTGTCTCTCAACTTCAACTTTTTACCTTAAAAATATTATGTTTTATCTTTTTAGCTCAAAATTCTGTCCCTTAATCTTATAACTGACTTTTAGGCTCAAATTTTCATCGCTTTGACGCAAAATTTCGACTTTAATTGCTCAATATTTTGACTTTTTGTTTCTAAAAATTTGACTTTTCGTCTCATAATTGCAACTTTTTATCTCAAAGTTTTGTCTTTTAATCTAATAACTTTGACTTTCAGCTCATATTATGTCTTTCTTTTTATCTCAGAATTTGGACAAATATATCTCAACGTTTTGACTGTATTATTTCAAATTATTGACTTTTTGTCTCCAATTTTGAATTTTTATGGCATGAGTTTTTAAGAAAAATCTAAAAGGAGATTTTTAGATAAATAGTCGAATTTTGACTTTACTCAAATCCCTAAAACCTATTCCTGTTATTTCTAAACCGGACTTTCTAAATTGTATTTTTAGTTTTAAAAACTGAAGAACAGAAAGAGCTATCTTAGACTCTTGACTTTAAAAAATGATGTAGTGCAAAATATTCCTAATTTGTGTCAAGTTAAATAAAATAAAATACAAAACAATTCAAAACAAAATTCAACAATCACAAGGAAAAAAGGATTTTTCCAACAGTCTCACACTCAAAGACAGGTGTGTGTGAAACAGCTGATATAACAGATCCTGGGTCAGTCAGGAGCAGGAAAAATCACAGCTTTAAAAGAGCTCCTGTCTCATTTGATGGAGGCTGTTTTGGACTTGTTGGTTTTATTGTTATGGCCAATCAGTGAAAACTAAGAACCACCAAACAACACCTGGTCTAAACAACGCTAATCAAAGCTACACGTCTAGAGCTGAAGCTAAAAACAAGACAACGAGGACAAACTCTACTGTTTCAAACACGGAGGGAGGGCTGAACACCTGAGACTTACCTCCATTCTCATGAGGGATTCCAGATTATCAGAGGACTGGGACCAGACGGGACCAGAGTGAGAACAAAAGGTCATGAGGAAGGGATTACACCGTTTGCACCAGGTTCGACTAAAACCAGCCGCGTTCACAAAAACACTAAGCTTAATAAAAACTCCATGATTATGAACGGGAATAAGAGTGAGAGCTGTGGGACGGTTACCATAGCGATCCTCAAAGCAGAAATAAACACATTTACATGGTACACAGCCCGGTGCTCTGAGACATGTCATTACCGTGTAACGTTAGTGAATCCTGCTTTTGAGACATGTCCTTACCATAGACTGTATAATAAGTGGACTTAACAACGTTCGGCTCAAACTGAAGCCTCCAGCAGATGCTCCGCCCCCTGGTGTCTGGCTGCAGTATAGGTCATAAGCCCCGCCCCCTTGTGTCTGGCTGCAGTATAGGTCATAAGCCCCGCCTCCTTGTGTCTGGCTGCAGTATAGGTCATAAGCCCCGCCCCCTGGTGTCTGGCTGCAGTATAGGTCATAAGCCCCGCCTCCCCATGTATTCCAGATATGAGCCGGGAAAACTTTAAAAAATTACGATACCTCGTAGAAACGTTTCTCTCATCCTTACACTAAGGTGGTATGATGATGTCATCTGGCTGCATGGTGTTCAGGTGTTTTTTTTTTCTGAGAAGTTAGTTTCTCATTAGTTATTGGACGTTAAAAACCGTGATATAAGTTTTGTTTTACGATAGTTGACAGCTGCCGTTCGTGAGTAGTTTTTATCGGGGATATAAGAAACTTCAGGAAAGAGCCAAAAGGAGACTAAACCTTCTGAAGAAGAAGAAATAAACATTTTTATTTCTCTTTTTTACTTGGCTCCACTGGAAATTCTCTACTGCGCAGACTCTGGCTGCACAATGGCGGCTAGAGAAACGGGGTTTTTTGGCTTCAAAATCGTAGAACGGTGACAGGAGGAGCCACGCTGTTTATTCTATATACAGTCAATGGTATCACCTTATGGGCACTTTAAGACCTAATTGGCTTAGGCTTACAGTGCCTCAGAGTGTTGACAGAAACAGCAGGACAGCCAGCTGATTAAACCGACAGTAATGATCCTCTCTGCACCTTTTCTTTTTTTAATTCTGGCTGTAATAAAGCAGCAGTCACCTGTCCCTCCAGCATGTCCCTCTGCAGACCGGAGCGGTCCTGCTCCGTGCTGTTGGTCCGGCGGATCGACAGGCTGTGGGACTTCCTCTTCTGCTTGGCCTGACGGGCCGCCGCGCTGCTCCCGCTCTCCACCGGCATCCCTCCTTCTGATCCCGAAGTAACCACAGACTGAACGGGCAGAACGAGAGGAGAGGAGGAAATCCTGGTTATTAAAACGTTTAAGCATAGAGGGAGGCTGGGCTCTAAATCCAAGAGCTGTAATCACTGGAAATAAGACGATTGTGCTGCATTTGGCTGCAGTTTTATTTGTTTGCTTTCACATGTGGATGGAGGCTGAGTACGGGGTATTTTGGGGTAAAAAATTATGAATTACTGGTCGAAAACTGATCGAAATCGCAATTTCAAGAGACTGTTAGGAAAAATCCTTTTTTTCTTGAGATGTTGAATTTTGTTTTGAATTATTTTATATTTTACTGTATTTATCTTGACACAATTAAGGATATTTTGCATTTTTAATAGTTAAAAGTCAAAGATAGCTCTTTATGTTCTTCAGTTTTTATAACTAAAAATACAATTTAGAAAGTCCGGTTTAGAAATAACAGGAATAGGTTTTAGGGTCAAAATTCGACTATTTATCTAAAATTTTTTGCCTTTTATCCTTTAATTTTGTATTTATTTCGTATAATTTTGACTTAAATCTTAGAGTTTTGACTCTTTATATCAAAATTTCAACTTTTTATCTCAAACATTGCCTTTATTTCAAAACTTAGACTTTAGTCATCTTAAAATTTTGACCTTAAATGAGAAAGTTTGGACTTTTTTCACATAATATTAAATTGATTTCTTAAACTCTGGAAGTTTATTGACTTTTTGTCTGAGAATTTTGTCTTTATTTCTCAAAATTTCCACTTTTCATCTTAAAATATTGACCTTTAATCTCAAACTTTGAAACAATTCTTACCTTCAGTTTTTATTTTCATCCTCACATTAGAGTAAAAGCTTTTGATGTTTCAATGGTTTGATGTTATTTTCTGTCAAGTTTGTAAATTGACTTTAAATTGTGAAAATTTCACTAAAGTTTGATTTAAAGAAAATCGTGAAAAAATCTGCCAGAAAAATCTCAATAAGATCTTTTTCTGAAACCGTTCAGCCCTAATTACTGGAAGATAAACTTATTATAATTTACTCATTTCTCAAGCAAATTCACAGAGGATTGGAGCTTGTGATCATTTTGTACAACTGCTATGGCTCTTGTCAGGTTGTTCCACCTGACATTTTTGGGTGTTCAAATTAAAAATACTAAAAAATAATGAACCTAAAATCTTTGAAATGTTGGTCAACTACTGAAATCTGTTAGAAAACATAATTCTTCCCTCAGAAATATGTTTTTATCCATTTTCAAAGAACTTTTTAAAAATACGTTTTTTGACCCTCTTTTTGTCATATATATATATATATATAACAGAGAACCAAACGTGACTATAATATAAAAATAATATAAAGGCCAGAAATGCTCCTTAAATCAGAGTCTGCTCTCCTGCTTAGCTAAAGCAAATGATCCGGTGTTCCGTCGAATTCTGTTACCCAGTTAAAATGTGCCACCATAGCAGGACTTTATATCAGGGACTTCCAATATCACAGTATAACATCATGTTACATTACACTCCTTCTGAATGCATTCGTATTTCCAGTTATATCAAATAATAGTTTAATCATCCAATGCACACCTTTGTCTCAGATTTCTGTTATCTAGTTGTGCTGATATCGCTTTGCACATGCGCACTGATGCAGGGAGCCGCGTTAATGAAAGGTAGCAGTATTCGTTGGAACACCTGCTCCTGGGACAGACCCGTAAATCCGTCACTTGTGCTGTCACTGTGACCTGGAGATGTGAGGGCATCCAGAAACAAGCTTCAGCTCGTTGTTTTCTCCCCATTCCAGTTTCAGAAAGAAGAAACTGGGCATAAAAACAACCCGTTATGACCCGAAAATGTCGACAATGTTAGCCTTGTTCGTACTGTAACGGTAAAGCTGCCGTTATCTCCCGAGCTAATGCTAACAGGCTAACTGAAAAATAACCTTCCCAATTATTTAACTCACCAGAAAGTCAACAGTTAAAAGCTTTTATTCCGGGAGAGTTTGGGGAATGTCGTCCTTTGTAACATTTTCCTGAACGTCCGTGAGAGAAGCCCTGGGTTTGTCCAGAATCCGTGTTGACAGTTGACGAGCTCCGAGGAGATAACAGGCTACTTCCGCCCAGGACTTTCACAATAAAAGCCTGTGAAACTGTTTAATATGGAAGCCCAAGTCCACCAGTTAAAAAAAATAAAACTGAAAACTTGGCTTCAGTGAGATTTTATTTGCCTGTAGTTAGTCAAAATTTGGGGATAAACAGTCGAAATTTTGAGCTGATTCAAAATTTAGAAATACAAAGCCAAAGTGTTGAGATAACAAGTCAAAATTTAGAGAAGAAGTCAAAATTATGAAATAAAAGGTCAAAGTTTTGAGTTAATTCGGTCAAAATGTTAATGGTGAGATAGAAATCAGAGTTTTGAGATGAAAAGACAAAATTTTGTCTTTATTTAGCTGATATTTTGGATTAAATGTCAAAATGTTGGTATAAAAAGTTGAAATTTTGAGATAAAAAAATTAAAATGCTGAGATAAAAGGTAAAAAAATACTTGAGGAAAAGTCTACACGTTTAACAAACGGTCGACATTTTAAAATGAAAAGTCAAAATGTTGAGATAGAAGTCAACATGTGGGAATAAAAAGTTGAAATTTTGAGATTAAAGTCAAAATGGTGATATAAAAAGTCAAAATTTGGAATGAAAAGTCAAAATGTTGGTATTAAAAGTCAAAATTTGGAATGAAAAGTCAAAATGTTGATATAAAAAGTCAACATTTTAAGAAAATAAGCCAAGATGTTGAGATGAAAAGTTGAAATTTTAAAATAAAATGTCAAAATGCTGGTATAAAAAATAAAAATTTTGAAATGAATAGTCAAAATATTGAGATAAAAAGTAAAAATTTTAGATAAAAAGTCAAAATGTTGGTATGAAAAGTCAAAATGTTGAGATAGAAGTCAACGTGGGAATAAAAAGTTGAAATTTTGAGATTAAAGTCAAAATGGTGATATAAAAAGTCAAAATTTTGGAATGAAAAGTCAAAATGCTGGTATTAAAAGTCAAAATTTGGAATGAAAAGTCAAAATGTTGGTATGAAAAGTCAAAATGTTGAGATAGAAGTCAACATGTGGGAATAAAAAGTTGAAATTTTGAGATTAAAGTCAAAATGTTGGTATAAAAAGTCAAAATTTGGAATGAAAAGTCAAAATGGATATATAAAAAGTCAAAATTTGGAATGAAAAGTCAAAATGTTGGTATAAAAAGTCAACATTTTGAGAAAATAAGCCAAGATGTTGAGATGAAAAGTTGAAATTTTAAAATAAAATGTCAAAATGCTGGTATAAAAAATAAAAATTTTGAAATGAATAGTCAAAATATTGAGATAAAAAGTAAAAATTTTAGATAAAAAGTCAAAATGTTGAAATAAAACGTCAAAATTTTAAGAAAAAAAGCTAACATGTTGAGATTTTGTCAAAAGTGCCACCCAAAATCCTAAAAGAGGCTGTGAGGAAAATCCCAACTCGGTCTCAGTGTTGTGAACCCAGAGTTCATAGCAATGAACATTAAACCATCTAAATGTGAGCAAACCTGACAGACGGTGAATAAGTTCAGGTGTTTATTTATTTATTTCTCTCCATTGTTTGTGAATATTTCTCAAAGGGAGTCTTGTACAGGAAACATCATAATCATCACTTTATCCCAAACAGACCCAACGTTTCTGGAGCCACATAGAGACTGTAAGGCATGAAAACTTCCCAAACTGTTATCACCAATGTTTCCAACTCGTCTAACACTATGCATCATATATAACGGTTAAATAACAGCTTGACAGGTAATTTCTTAATCAATGACCAATTAACTATTTAGCCAGAAGCTTCATGTTTTTGTGCGGGGACAAACTCTACAGAGGAAGAAGACGAGGCCACTGAATAATAAGACTTTAACGTCTGAATTCCAAGGTCAAAGTCACATTCAGGTATTTGTCAGAATTCTGAAATCAAGGTCACAGAATAAAGGAGAAAAAGGTCAAAATTCTGAGATAAAGGTCGAGACAGGGATAAAGGTCAATATTATGAGATAAAGGTCAAAATTCTGAGATAAAGGTTAAGACTCCGGGATGAAGGTCAGAATTCCAAGATAAAGGTCAGAATTCTGAGATAAAGGTCAGAATTCCGAGATGAAGGTCAGAATTCCAAGATAAAGGTCGAGACTCAGGGATGAAGGTCAATATTCTGAGATAAAGGTCGAGACTGGGATGAAGGTCAATATTATGAGATAAAGGTCAGAATTCCGAGATAAAGGTCACAGAATTAAGGAGATAAAGGTCAAAATTCTAAGATAAAGGTTGAGACTCCGGGATGAAGGTCATGTTCTGAGATAAAGGTCAGAATTCCGAGATGAAGGTCAGAATTCCGAGATAAAGGTCAGAATTCTGAGATAAAGGTCGAGACTCAGGGATGAAGGTCGAGACTCTGAGATGAAGGTCAGAATTCTGAGATCAAGGCAAAAATACGGAGGTGAAAATCAGAATTCCAGGATCAAGATCTGTTTTGTGGTATTGGTCAGAATTCCAAGGAATTTCCATGTCAGAATTTTGAGATCAAAAGTAGAATTTTTAGAATCAACTCAGGACTCTGAGATCAAAACCAGAACTCCAAGATTAGGGTCCGGATTCTGAACTTAAAGTTTGACGTCTGAGAGAAAAGTCAGAATTTCTGGATCCAAGTCAAAATTCCAACTTCTGGAATTAAGGTCAGAACTCTTAGAGCAAAGTTAGACTTCCAGGATCAGTCAGAACTCTGAAAAAAGAGGTTTTTAAAAACAGTCCTGTTCTGTATTCTAAAGTTTTTCCTTCAGTGACCTCAATCTTCTTCAGTGGCAAAGTTGTGTTTAAATGTCACAAACATTAAATGACCAGAGTCCCGCGTTTTAAAACAGTATCTCAGGTTTTCACTGTTACAGAAACGTGGATAATATCGTCACGTGTACAATTGTGTCCATCAGTCCAGAAAAAGCAGCTTTATCTGCGATCGGTGTTTCCAGATTTCCTCTTCCCGGCCAGCAGGTGTTTGGGTTTGAGGTCAAACACGTGTCTGTCGGCTTCTCCCTTCTTGCCTTGGCGGTTCATGCCTTTCTGGGAGTTCTTCATCATCTTCTTCGCCTTCTTTGCCATCTGAGGAGCAAAAAGTGGAAGAAACAGGAGTAAACTTTCAGCAGGATGTAAGGTTTAAAACATGCTCCCAGAGGTTTTAGGCTCCATCCACACGAAGTCAAAACTCTTAACAGGCGTAATAACACTGGTAATAACAGGCGTCTTAGAAAACGTCTATATGAATGCACTGGATACGCATGAAGACGCTGTAAAACACTTGCCAGACCTCTAGGGGCGCTGTAACGATATGAGGGAAACAAGCGGAAACAGAAGAAAAAACAGCGGGCATGAACACTTTAGGCAAAAGTTGTGCCGTACTGTGTCCTCTATGATTGTTTGTTCAACTCTGTGGTTGAGAAGAAGGAGATTTTGGGTGAATTCCAATTCCTGTCTTAACCCTCAATCTCAAAATGCTCCCGCGAAGTGTAAGTGCTGTCCTGATTCTCAGAATGTTAAGGTTGAGGGTTAAGTTTGAGGCTGTATCTCCCTCAATACTGAGATTCTCTGACACCACCCTTGGGACTAAGGGACACCCAGAATGCAGTGCGTATTTTCAGTAAATGGCGTCCAAAGCAGCAGAGAAGGCGAGCTACAAATATAGTATTTTCTTTGTTAATGGAGATATAAATATTACGAAAACCATTGTATTATCTTAGTTTAGACCCATTTTATGGATTATTTACCTCGTTGTTGCAGAACATTTATTTTTATTTTACCATCTTTTGTCAATAGCGTCTGGTGCGGACAAGCCATGTTGCTATCGTTAAAGTTAGTTAATGTTACAAAATGGTCATTTTTCTCAGTGGTAATGTTTGTTTATCAAGATAACAGCCTATATAACATGCTTGTGCTGATAATGGTATAAGATGACCGGGCTAATGTCATCTCCTGTAGCTGCAGAGTTATGTAACGATAGTTATAGCAGGTGTTTACCTTTCAATAAACTATGGTTTGCTGTGACCGCTGAATATGTCCGTGGTTGTGTTATTTATACAGATATTTTTTTGATAACGCTAACCGAAGGAATAACTGACAGACAGTCCACAACAATTTCATTTGCATTTAAGGGGTGTCCCATTTCTAAGTCACAAGATAGACCTGAACACTTGGTTTTGAGGGGTACTAAGATTGAGGGTTAAGAAAGGAATTGGAATTGGGCCTAAGCTGCTAAAGGGATATCAGGGTCACCAGCTTCATCAACACATACGCTACATCGTACGCCGCCATTGTTGTTGTTGCCATAGTGACGCTCGTGGCGCATGCGCATTAATGAGGATGTGAAAATATGACGTCAGCGTATCTGAAAAGTTGCAGAGAGCCAGTTTACACGGAGCCGCGTATACGGCGTTTCTAAATCTTCCCACTTTGGAACCTGGTTTCAGAAATGATCGTTTACAGACCCACAAAACGCCGTCTTCGTATGGATGATGAAAAAACGTATGCGTTTTGACCTCGTTTTGTCTTCGTGTGGATGGGGCCTCAGTTTGAAGGAGAATAGGAGATGTGCGTCTTGGGAGAATACTGTGAAAAAAAGCAGGTTGATTCAGTGTCACTTACTTTTGGGTCCCGTAAACCGGACTGGTCTCGCGGTGGACGGGAGGCGCTCTGGCTGCGGGTTTTGGAGGCGGGAGGAGCTGAAGCTTCACGCTTACGTTTCTTCGTGACGCTTCGTGACCGCCGCGCCTGTTGAGCGTAGTGGCTCTGAGAGGAAAAGAGGAAAACAGTCAAACTTTTGAAGCGAATTTCTCTCATGGAATGTTTGCACGGGGACACGAGAAGTTAATTCCACATCGAGGATCTGTAACGAAGGACAAACTGACAAACCTCGTCCTTGTCGGTCATGTCCAGACCGAGGTCGCCCATCTCCTTCTCCAGCTTCTTCCTCTCAACCTGAAACAGTCACAGAACCATTTAGAAAAACTGTAAACTTTGATCAAACAGATCGATCGATCGACCTCATCCCCTCTCACCTTGGTGGCCGTTCTGGGCATGCGAGGTCCGTGAATGTCCTTCTCCTTGGACTCAACGACCAGGAGCTGCTTCTTCTCCCTGATCTGTTTGGCCAGAACGCGGATCTCCTGCATCTCCTCGTCCTCGCTCTCGTCGTCAGAGTCGTACTCTCCGGCTCGCTGCTTAAGCTCCTCCTCTCTCTCCAGGTCCTCCAGTTTCTGGAATCAAAACATCAAGATGTTTAGATGCAGGAAAACCTTGAGAAAAATCTTCAGTCTTAACTGTTGAGTTCTGTTTATTCTCCTCCTCTTGGGTCGGCAGTGGCAGAGTTGGGGGAGGTAGAGAGTACAGTTTAATCTAACAGGGCTGAGCTCCCGTCCAAACAGACTTCTCTCCCTATTTCTGCACTTCCTCTCCTCTTTTATGTCTCAAATTTCACTCTATTGCACCTCTTCCTCCATGTTAAAGGCAGCGTTAACACAGGGGAGGTAGAGCATACAGTCTACTCTACCTGGACAGGGCTGTGGCTCAAAGAGACTCTTAACCCTGTTTCAGACTTTCTTGTCCTCTTTGTATCATCCCTTTAGGGGGTCAACTCTCCATTTTACATCTTTTCCTCTCTACCTTAACAAAAATACAGAAGTCGGGGAGGTAGAGCATACAGCCTAGGGCTAAACGGTTTCAGAAAAAGATCTTATTGTGATTTTTCTGGCAGATACAGCGATTTCAATTCGATTCACGATTTTCTTTAAATCAAGCTTTAGTGAAATTTTCACAATTTAAAGTCAATTTACAAACTTGACAGAAAATTACATCAAATCATTGAAACATCTTTTCGAAAATGAGATTACACTCCTACTTTTATTTTTGACTTCCATTCTTAACAAAGACTGAAACTCTATTTTCCAGTTATAAAATTATACTTTTCACCTTTAAAACTCTTTATTTCTGTTTTAAGACTCTGTTTTTCAGTTATTTGAAGGTCTCAAATTCTTTAGTTAAATTGTAATACACTTTTTAGTCCAAACTTTTTCATTTAAGGTCAAAATTTTAAGATGATTAAAGTCTAAGTTTTGAAATAAAGGCAGTGTTTGAGATAAAAAGTTGAAATTTTGATATAAAAAGTCAAAACTCTAAGATTTAAGTCAAAATTATACAAAATACAAAATTAAAGGTTAAAAGGAAAAAAAAAATTTTTAAGGAGATTTTCAGATAATTAGTTGAATTTTGACTTTTCTCAAATCCCTAAAACCTATTCCTGTTATTTCTAAACCGGACTTTCTAAATTGTATTTTTAGTTTTAAAAACTGAAGAACAAAAAGAGCTATCTTTGACTCTTAATTTTTAAAAATAATGTTGTACAAAATATTCTTAATTGTGTCAAGTTAAATAAAATAAAATACAGAACAATTCAAAACAAAATTCAACAATCTCAAGGAAAAAAAGGATTTTTCCAACAGTCTCACACTCAAAGACAGGTGTGTGTGAAACAGCTGATATAACAGATCCTGGGTCAGTCAGGAGCAGGAAAAATCACAGCTTTAACGATCACATGATCACCATGTTTGAAATTGTGATTTTGATCAGAAAATGATAAATCGTTCAGCCCTAGTTTAGAGGTTTAGGGGGAGGTAGAGCGTACAGCCAAACCACATGGATATTAATAATTACGAGCTATGAAAGAGGAAACTTGAGTTAGAGGAGGTGAAATGACACAAACCTTCATGATGTCTGGATCGATGTAATCTGCGATGTTGTGTCCCTCCCAAACCTCCGGGATCCTGTCGTGTTTCTCGTCCTCGTTCATCAGATCCCAGTATTCTTCACAAACAAACAAACAAACAAAACCGCATCAGCACCGAACACAAAACCCACCACGTCCTATAAATCCACCCATGAGACAGGAAGTCGTCTTACTCTGAAGGTCCAGAGTGTAGTCGTCACCAAGCTCCATCTCCAGGTCTCTCTCCTGAAAGAAGAACACAAGGTTTTTCATTATTGATCTGCAGGAAGATCACACGTTTACTTTTATCTTCTTCATCATTTTCCCCTCAATGTGACAGATTTCTACCTGTCAGAAACTCAAAAACGTTAAACCAGTGACTGTCTCTCTAATGTCGTCTCCTGATGATGTAGGAAGATAAACCAAACATCATAAAAAGTGCTCGACAAGATTTTACACCTAAAAGATGGGACGCAAGATTTGAAAGATGGGGAGCACAAGGCTTAACATCATACTGTACATTTTTACATAAAGGGACAATGAATAGTTTCCAAAATCTGAAGGAGCAGTTTGGCTAAGACAAAGATGATTTTTACAGATACCTTCAGCTCCGGCATTATGTTATCCAAATACAGAGGGATGTTCACAATCAGGCTGGGACAATATTCTGTTAAAAGTGTATGTGGATGCTTATTGTAATGGCTCCAACCAGAAACTCATCTCAAAGGTCTACAAGGGGTTACAACAAACAAAGCAAAGTTCATTGTACATAAAACAAAAATGGGAGCAGGAAGGGAACCTTGTCTTAAAGGAAGAATTTTGGGAAAATATTTGTGAGATACAATGGAAAACTTCAAGCTCAGGTGTTTGGCGAGAGTTTTGCTGGAAAACTCTTATAAGATTTTTCATCACTACACCAACTCTTCCGTATGCTGGCGGCAGTGCGGATGCCTTCAAGCAAATCATTTTCATATATTCTGGTCCTGTGCATCATTAGTTCCATTTTGGCGGGAGGTACGTAAAGTTTTGCAGAGTGTTTTCCAGATGGACATTCAGTTTAAATTTGAGTTGTTGTATTTAGGTGCTATTACATCAGAAAATGTTTCCAATAATGTCAAATACTTATTTCCTATTACCTAAGTGTTACCGTGGAAGAATGGATTGACATAATTTATGATATGTTTAAGATGGAGAGGATTATCTTCGCTTTGAGATTGAAACAGGAAATTTTTTTGAATAGATGGGAAAGATGGATAAGGTTTGTCACACCAATACGACCATCATTCGTCTGAAATTGATTTCTGTGTCCCCCTTTTTATTTATTTATTCATTTTTTTTCTTGAGTGGTTTGGTCTTTGTAAAATTTTAAGAATTTAAAAAAAAAAAAAAAAAAGTTGAATTTTATTTTACTTGGAATAAGTGGCTTGAATTTATTACCCCATTAAGAGAAGATTTTGTATGACTCCACCACGGTTTGTGCCCCTTTACTCCCCCAAATGACACAATTTTAATGTAAACTCCCTTTGTTTCTTTTGTTCCAAGTTTGGTTTCTTGTGTGAGACGTAGACATGTGTGGATGTTAAATTAATATTTTGAATGTAAACAGAGATAATGAATATGTACAAAATTTTGTGAGAAAGGTCAGAGAAGAAGTAAAATTCTACATATGTGTAAAATATCAAAAACTGGAAAAGTACTGTGAAAAAGAAATGTTTGATTGTATGTCAAAGAAATGATCTTTTTGGTCAAAAAATAAAGAATTACAAAAAAAAAAGTGCTCGACAAACTTCTCTTTCGCCTCATATTTGATCTAACAAAACCAATTTCCTTGTTCTTCTTCTGCTTTGTTGTTCTGTTTGTGCTCTCATTGGTTGATGCCAGTGACAGAACTGACCACATCAGAGAAGAAAGAGGAAGCAGTGACGCATCACATGGAATAAACTGATGGATTTTCAGAGACAAACGGGTCACAAACAGACCATCTAAAACCACCTGAAAGCAGAAACGTACCAGCTTCCGTTTGGGCGCGTCCACCTCCATCGCCTTCCTGCGCAACATGGCGCCCTCTGGGATGAACGGAGGTCTGACCTGGAGGAAACCAAGAACGAAGATATCCTTTAACAACGTGAAACTATGAGACACAGAAACTTCCCCCTGAGGCAGAAGACGCTCTGACCTTCTCGTCTCTCTTGGCGGGCATGGCCAGGTGCAGGCGGTTGAGGACGTCGTGGACCTTTTTACCCTTCATCTTCGTCTCCACGCGGTCGGCGAGGAGTCGGTCACAGGCCTGGAAAACACAGGACGGCGTGTTTTAAAGATCCAAAGATACACAAAAACACGTCGTGAAAACAGACTTGAGAAAAGAATGAGTTTGAGCTCGTAAGTCACACACTGACATCAGGTAAACTTGGTTACAAAGACGAGTAAACTGAGCTCAGTCATTACATCATCATTTACATCAAATATCTGGGTCAATGAGGTGACGTCCCCTTTTTTTGTGTCTGAGTGCAATATTTCCTTCCATCATGAATTGAGTATTTCATCACATGATAAAGAAATAAGATACTTTGGACACAATAAACTTGTGTAGAAATTTGATAATTTTATATTGTACAAAAAACACAAAACCAAGGAGTTTGGGGGTTTTACAGTCCACCACGTTGGCACCTGACAAGTATCCACAGTAATTAAACTCTAAAAATTGAATGTCACTTATTGTAAATGGAAATTAAAAATACAGTGGCATTATTTTATGCTTCAACCTTTTTAAATAAAACATTCTTTGCAAATAAAAAGAATTTTAAAGCTGTTGAGAAATTTAAAAAACTTTTGTCCCATAATTTTCACCTTGTCAAATGTCAGGGTGGTGCAAACGTAACATTAGACTTTTATTTTAAAGTGAAGAGAATAAAACAGGAAACAGGAAACTGCATCAGCCAGAGGAGCCCAAATGACATTTGTGACCAAGTGGAAAAGTTTGTAGATTTCTCTGAAATACTGATAAAAAAGGTTTTTTCACTTCATTGGTGACTGGAA
>RPOG01003518.1:0-61803 GCA_008086565.1 Thalassoma bifasciatum
AGCCACAATATGAATGCAAAGAAATGAATAAAACTAATACAAACACCACAACACAAATATAATAAATACAACACAACTGAAAACTTAACAACATGAATAAAACAACTACAACACAAATACAGACAACACAACAGGAATATGGCCATAACAGAAGTTAAAGGTAGAGTATGCAGAATTTTCCCCCAAAAAATGTTAGTTATTACAGGAAAAATCCTGCTCATTCGTCATCTCTGGGATTCTATACCTGTGTGTCAGTGTCTGTCTGCCTCACCCCCTCCCTCGCCTGTTTTGTTGGTGTTAATTTTACTCAGGATGCTTCTGGGCGGAGAGCAGGGGGTCATTTTGGGTGATGACTAGCCAATCACAGCCTACCCAGTGTGCATGTGACTTTGTGTGTTGCTGACAGTGAGTAAGAGAAGCGATCCCGAAGCGGCTACAGCACACAACAAGGAGCCGAGTTTGGATGTTGTTTGTAAACAGAGAAACGAAACCGATCGAAAATTCCTGCACACCTTGCCTTTAAGAGTTCAACTTCAGCAGTTTCCTCATGGACAGTTATCCTGATGGACTGGTCTGTGCAACGGACACAAAAACGTAGTACTACGTACTAGTACTTGTCTGTTGAGTTTTACTTCCTCTTACTAGTAAGAGGAAGTAAAACATTGTTTTCATTTTAACTACAGTTCTGGTAAATATGACTTTTCTGTACGTGTCCGTTGCATAGACTGGTCTGTTGGATTAACAGTCTGTGAGGGAACCGCTAAAAGTTGAATTCTTCCAATTTCCACTGTGGCGTTTGCTTCTGTGTTGTAGCTGTTGTTTTCATGTTGTGGTGTTTGTGTTCATGTCATCCTGTTAGCAGCTGAGTTGTGGCATTTGCAAATTGTATGACACCTACAGGCCACCGTCTAAGTGTTGGACTATTAGCTTTTTCTGTTCCATCTGTCTTTCATGTCCCTCATTTTAACCCACTTTTATCAAAAGACTTGAAAGCTTTTTGTGATTATTTTATGTTTTATACGTAGCCCTTGAATGAGTCCCAATTAGTGCAATTTGAGGACAGCTCAGCACCTAAACAAAATAAACCTCATCCAGCTTATTATAGCTTCTTTTTGTCAGTGCTGTTCTCACCCTGGTATACCAAAAGAAACCTGTTCATCAGTGATCTTTTCATTTTAGATCATTGTTCACTCAGTTACAGTGTTTTACATGATAGTCAAAAATAAAATCACAGCACTAAAAGAGACTGAGTTTACCCTGGCAGGACATCGAGCGATCTTCTCGTCTGTGTCCTTCAGCGCAACAGCATATTCATGAACATCGTCTGAAACCACGACCATCTGCAGAAGAAGAAAACAATTTATCTGTTTAACATGATGGCAGGGACCATGCTACCATTTCATTTAAAACCTCCTTGCACTCACACACCAAATTATAACTCTGGACTTGATTACCAGCATGCAAATTTCAAGATAAGGCTGATCAAATAAAAGGAAGGATGTGTTATAGGCTCTAAACTTAAGAAAATGACCAACGAAGGCATCAAAACATTTTGTAACCCTCAGATTTCAGCACCCAAAGGAGCTGGTTTCATTGTATGAGAAGCTCTCGAGAACAAGAGAGGAAACTATTAGAGGTTTCAGAGGAAAATAAACCTGTTCACCTCAACCATAAACTGGACTGGACTGTAAACACTGCTGCACTTTACAAGAAGGGTCAGAGCAGACTCTATCTGCTGAGGAGGCTGAGGTCTTTTGGGGTGCAGGGGACACTCCTGAGGACCTTTTATGACTCTGTTGTGGCCTCTGCCATCTTTTACGGAGTGGTCTGCTGGGGGAGCAGCATCACAGCAGCTGACAGGAGGAGGCTGGACAAACTGATAAAGAAGGCCAGCTCGGTCCTGGGATGCCCTCTTGAGCCTGTGGAGGAGGTGGTGGAGAGGAGGACTACAGCCAAACTGTCCGCGATCATGGACAGAGACCCTCACCCCCACCAACACACACTCACTGCACTGAGGAGCTCTGTCAGTGACAGGATGCTCCACCCGAAGTGTGTGACAGAGAGGTACCGCAGGTCCTTCCTTCCTGCAGCTGTTAGACTGTACAACAAAAACCTCTCCAGTGTGCAATAATCTGTTTTACTCTAAAGGCTCCAAATCCATCATTCTTTGTTCTATACTGTACATACACCGATTTTCTTATATATTGTAAAATATTGTTTCAGATTTTTTACATATGTAAATCTTGTAAATTGAATTGTATTTATGTTTATTGTCTATTTTATTCTTATTACCTATAGTTTCATTTGTAAATCTTTCTATGTTTCTTTTGTATCCTACTGCTGCTGCTGTAAAGCTGAAATTTCCCCCTGTGGGACTAATAAAGGTTTATCTTATCTTATCTTATCTTATCTGTAATTTTTTTGATTTTATAACATTCACAGGGAGCAGTTTTTCTAGCAGAGACACAGAAGAGCATTTGAATTTTCCTTCATTGGAAAGATAATTAAATACAGATGCAGCAGCTCAGACACAAACTGGCCTTCACTAAGCTGAGTGAGGCAGCGGCTTCATTCTGCACTGCTGCGCCTGTTTTTACAATCAGAAAAAGAGTCGTTGTAATAACAGAGAGGTCAAGAGGGCGGCCATCAGGAGGAACAATCTCTGATTCAACAGCCGGGCAAATATTGAGAGGATTACTCAGAGATGAGGAGGGAAATAGAAGTGATGAAACAATCACAGACGGCAGAGAGAGGAAAGGGACCTGTCATCAGTCAGAGAGAAAACAAAACAAGATGCTGAAAAAATAAAGAATACCCCACATAAATCAAGTAGTACAAGAGGATATTTTTAGACTTTGTTCATGAGCTGCAGAGGTCAAAGTGTTTCCAGAGAATTCATAAAGCTTTACGGCTTTTTTGGTCAAAGCAGCTGGAAAAATCTCCAGAACTCAGCAAGCGGGGCTGATTTCTATCTATAACAGACAGGTCTTGAGGAAGGCTCATGTCATTTTTTATTGTTGTAATCATCCGCTTAAAATCGAGTTTAAGCTTTTACCCTCTGGCCGTCGTTTTAGGGTTTCTAAGAGGAGGACTAAAATATTTCAGGGCTCTTTTATCCCCAGTGCAATTCATTTACTTAATGGCAATTAGTTTGTTGGTTGCTTATGTTTCTCTTGCACTGTCATCATTGTTGCCCTATATGCACTTTCACACTTTGCACTTTTCTGCATTAACTTGTATGTTACTTTCCATTTTTTTGGTTTGAGCTCGGGTCTAAAGATGTCATCGCATTTATATGTGTATGGTGTTTCTTATCTTACCTCTTTTAGTCATTGTGTTGTCTATCATTTCTGTATTTTTTTATTTTTTTTTTAGACTTTTTACTATTGTCATTGTGTCTTATCCTTTGTGTGCAGCACCAATCTCCCTTGACGTGACAATAAAGTAAATTCTGATTCTGATTCTGCCTCTTCAGTGAGAAACCAGAGGGAAAACCCAGACAGAGGCCAAGGAAGCAACCCAGTCCAATCCAAAACATTAAGGGTACGCTCTATTTAGACATTTTTAAGCTTCACCAGAAGTTAAGAAAAGAGTAATTCTGAAAGAGAGGAGAAGGATGAGGAGAGGAAGAGGCAGCTCAAGGGTAAAAGTGAAGAAACTTCTGAGCTAACAGTCAATGAGGAGAGATCCTAGAGTTGTTTTACACAATTTCTTCAGTTAACAGACCAAAACAACATGCAGCATAGTTTCTAGTAGTTTCCACTGTTTCTGGACTTTAAAAGAATGGATAACTATCCACAGGGAGAGAGAGTGTCTAAAAAGCTCTGAGAAGAAGGTGAGACGCAGGTTTATGGTGTATCTGCTATCCACAGTGTGTCCCGCCATTCAGACACACGGTTTCCCATCCTGCCTCACTGCAGCTGTACAGCACAGTCTGTGACAACGTGAGGTGATTAAAACATGATGTGATTAGTTCAACAACAGATGTTTGTCCTGGAGTTGTCATCAAGTTTGAGGTAAAATAAACATTTCAGTGAAAGCAGATGCATGAGAAAGTCACGTTGGTGTCTAATATTTACATTCTTCTTACTCCTGCACCGTCACAGTTGCATTCAGGGCAGCCAGGGATTTCAGCATGCTGAATTGTATGCACAAGTTCAGGGGCCTCATAAAGGGGAGCATATAAAATAGTATATGAGATGACTTTAACATAAACTAGCTGGACTGAGTTTAATGGAATTAATAAGCTCAAGACATCATAACTTTTTTTTTTTTTTTTTTAATTCATTACTGTTCAAACAAGAAATAAAAAGTTTGTGCAGTTTTACTTTCTCACCTCTTTGGCAAAATTTATCTCTGCAAACTTGAGAAACAGACTGGGACTTGGTATTGGCTGATACTCAATACCAAACCATCAGGATTGGGGGTAAAAATTGCTGACTGTGAAGTCCCTAATTCCAATTGAAGCTCAACTTTCACTGCTTAGATTACGGCTATATTTCAATTTTAATCTCATCGACCATAAATTCATCTTGATATCTCAATTTCATAGATTATGACTTGATACTTGTCGGTTATGATTCCTTTGACTCTGACCTTGTAAAACATAACTTTCATATCCCTAAGCCTGCAGGTGCTACAGCTCTGTTTTATGGTCAAGCTGTCAGAGTATTGGTTCATAAAGATGTAATCACGATTATGAAGACAAAGCAGCATCTCCTATGGGATTACAATCTTCTTTTATTCTTTTTAGCAGTTTAAAAAGAATACAGTGTGTGAAATTGCTGCTGTCACTAAAGACAGGATGGACTCAGTTCAGTTGGAGAGCAGGAAATGAAGCTGCAGCTCCACAACTCCAGAGTTTATCATCCTCCATGTGAAGGTCAAACTCTTACATATGAATAAAATATGCAACATTAACCTTTTATGTTCAAATCCTGACCGATGTTTTCCTGACATGATGGACTAGTGGAATAAAAAAGCGACTGCAGCGGCTCATAACTGCTCCACTTCAGAGGCCGGATGGACTGACTCCTCATTTGTTAAAGTTTTTAAGATTAACTGGGATAAATGCTGACTTTCACCACTTAAAGGGTCCATATTATGCAAAATTCACTTTTGAACAGTTTTCTAACAGTAATATGCATCCCCGGCCTGTCTACAAACCCCCATGACATGAGAAAATTCTCTCCCCTCCCTCTCTTGCTCCACTTTTCAGAAAATGTCTGCTCAAATAAGTGGATTGGAACAGGAGCCCCTCCATGACGTCATGGAGGGAAATAACTCTGCCCTAACTCCTCCCTCCTCCAGCTTGATTGGCTAACCACCTCCCTGCCTCCAGAGAGGCCTCTCTGAGGGGGGCGTGGCTTGTGCTGGAGGAGGGACAGCCCACAGAAACAGCATGTTCTCAGTCGAGCTGACTGGAGAGAGTTTTTTAAACTGAAGTGAAGAAAAAAACTGATTTTTTCAGACAAAAAACTTCAAATTGACTAGTCTGGGACCTCTGAGACCTGTAAGAACCTGCTGAAAAGGAGCATCATATGGGACCTTTAAGAACTTAGAATCCACAAGATTAAAGGACGCTGAGGAAAATAACCATCAATCAGAAACCAAAAGTCTGTTTGCTCTCATGACGCTGCCAAGAGAGTTCACATTTTCCTCATTTACACACACACATTCTTATGTCAGATTATCCAGAAGCACTCAAATTATTCAACACACATTGACATTTAGGATGAATTACTAACATGAAAAAATGTTGGGCTGTTGATAATTAACAAATCAAATGAGCTATATTTCAATAGCTCGACAACTCATAGCATTCAACAAATCAAACTAATGTGTAATGTTTTGGGCACTGAGACATCAGCAGGATGTCTGGAGGAGGAAGGATGAAGTACACTTTGAAAAGAACACTCTGCCTCCAACCAAACATGGTGGTGCCTCAGTGATGCTCTGGGGCTTTTTTGCTGTAAGATGGATTCAAACATGTATGAGGAAATCCTCTGAGAAATCATCAGGTCATCTCTGAGGAAACTGAAGTTTGATCATTAACCTCTAACAGGTTAATGAGCCTCAGCAGACCTCATGGTCCATCAAGGCTACGTCTGGAAAGAAGTCCTGGAATATTCTAGAAAGACTGTCACAGTCACCAGAAAGAATCAATAGTTGGACTTGAATAAGGTAAGGAAAAAAAGATGAAGTGTTCCTACTTATGATTTAAAAACAGTTTTTTCTGAGATTTCAGAAAACTCAGTTTGTTGTGCTGAGCTGTTTGAATTGTTCTCATTCAAACAGCTGAAAGTTTGTTCACTTTACTTGTACACCTAATTCACCAGGGGGTTGTGTGCTCTGAGAGCTGTAGCTGTGATCTCAGGTGAGAGCAGACCTGGACAAATAAAGGCTTGGGGGCCACATCCGGCCCTTTGGGCATCCCTGTCAGGGACCAGGAAGGTCATTCATTGGTTAGAATATAAATGGAAAAAAAAATAAATAAATACAACTGTGTTGCTCTTATTTTGAAAAGCATGACACTTTCATTGTTTCCATATGGACGTACTCATGCACATGAGCGCTGCATAAACAGTGACAAGTGATGACGTTCAACAAAAGTTCAACAAAACCAAATAAAGGTCCCATCACTGATTCTCATCTCTCAGGAAGTCATCCAGATTTCAATGTACTTGTTCAAGCTCAAGACAGAGTTTTCTTACTGAAGAGGTAAAATCAAGCTACAAATGTTATAACTTTGTATATGAGGGAACTAACAACCTTATGAAACTCTAATGCACTGATTGTTTGTGTTTTTACTGTTAATCACCTCACAAGGGGTATTTTCCCATTTGACCCACACCACAGTTTCACATATTTACAAAAATTCCTTATTCCTCTGGTAACCAGCAGCAGATAATCAAAAAATATAAGTAAAATCAATTTAAAATGGGGAAAAAAAGTTAATATTGGGCAGAATCAATCAGGTTTCACATGCGGCCCCTTGTAAAAACGAGTTGCTAACCCCTGGATCAGAGGCTCACCTTCCCCAGCTGCTGGTGGACGCTCAGATTGTACATCATCACAATCCCATCGATGATCTCCAGCAGAGACTTGTCTGCAATCTGCTGATCGGGCTCCTCCAGTGGACGCCCCAGCAGGAGCCCGTCAGTACCGTGGCTCCCCTCAACTACAGGTAGAAGACACAAAGACAACTGTTAAATCACTGAATTAAAGATTAAAGATGTGTATATTCACAGAGGGTCAGATTCTTTTCTGCAAGTATGAACAGGCCGTGTTCTCTCACTCTTTTATGTTGGATTCTAACGCGAGCACACTTTAGCCACTGTGTGTCTGTGCTCTCCACACCTAACTCTGCAGCTCTCTCTCTCTCTCTGTCAGTCATTGATCTATGAGCGACGCCCCGTGCACTGACTGCCATGATTACTCACTGTCCTCCTCCGTCCTCTGCTCCACAGCCAGGGTCCGCACTTTCACCTTCTCGGGCTGAGTGAGGGGTCGTCTGGGGGTCATCAGACTGACGGCCGCAGTGCTCAGGAAGCGGTTGGCTCGACCCAGAGTGGGAGAACTCAACCAGCTCGGCCTCGCCAGAGCGCCACCCATCGCTGCTGCTCCAAATGGCCTCTGAATTAGAGAACAGACAGGTTACAGAAAATATACTTTGTCTTCAGATTTCGGAACAAATTACCAATAACCCTGAATGTTTTTGGGGCGCAAAATGATTCTCCTTTCATTCATCAGAAGAAACAAGATATACAATGTGGAAAATGTTTCAAAGAATTCTGAATCGTCAATCTTTGTTCCTGCAATAATTTCTAGACCATATTATCCCAATTTTTATTTTCTAATTGCGATCGTGACAGAAGAGATTCCATGTTCTTCTTAAACTACCCAGAGTCCTGTTTTTAATTCACTGCAAAACCTGATATCTAATCAAGTATTGTTGTATAATCTTTAGTATAAAATGTCATATTAAATTCAATGAGGGTCACATTCACCTGGCAAGTCTAGAAAAATGTCTTATATCAAGATATTAAAACCCTAAAATGATGCCTGAATTGCTTGTACAGAGTAAAAGAAAGAAACATCTTGAAATTAAACAATAGATCAAAATATCTCATCTATATACAAGAAACTGAATAAACTTTGTTGGTTGTGACATTGTATCTCACAGTTCTCCGACCGCCATATGGAGTGTGCTTGCCTGGTGTGTGCGCTCACGTGTTTGAGTGTCTGAACACATCACTGTGCACAATAGAGAGAGCTGAGAAGAATTATAAATGTGCAAATAGGGGAGTGCAATATGAGGATCTTAGATGATGGAGGATAAGAATATGAACGTATGCTGACCAAAGCGCTGCATCTCCAGCCTGGACGGCCTGACAGCCCCTGGTGTTTAGCTCCTGATGATGTGATTTTGAAACATAAAAGCTTCCTCACATCTTCTCTTCTCTCTGTAGAGAGTTCTTAGGGATTTGAGTCACAAACTACTGTCAAAACACTGGTAACTTTTTTTTTTTTTAAAGTGAGGACTATTCTGCCCTCCTTGCCCATCTTGGTAAATTGCCAAACTGTTCTTGGTGAAAAGAGAGACCGTTGATCGTGTTTTGTTAAGATTTACAAAGACTCATCACAGCTTAGAGCTATAAAACTGAAAATACAAAAGAGAAAGATCATAGATTAGCTTAGACAGTCAAAACGACAGCCAAACTTACCAGAGGTAGGTGATTCCTCACTAGCTTCAGTAAGCGTAAATCTTCTAGCTTATTGCTAATGTCATTGAAAAATCCCACTGATGGGCTGACACAATTAGCATTGTTACACCTTTCTATAAACTGATTGTAACACACAAAAACATTCTTCAATAATGTTTCAAACTGAAAGTACAAATCATTTGATACAGCACTTTGTTGTTATAAACAACAGCTGATTTTGTTATACACTGTTTTTTTTATCAGGGTTTTATTTGAAAAAATGTCATCAATAGCCTTTCTTCCCCAAAATTAGAATCAAAACGGTTAATTGTTCCAACCCCAATGGCAGATTTAGTTTACTCCTTAAAAAGACTTCAAGTGTCACTGCTGTGTTTAATATCTTAAAATAGGACGTTTTTCAGGACTTAGATTTGAGTTTTTGCAGCATGGTTCTCCACACAGTCTATTATCCATGATGATATGTTAGTGTAGTATATATGTCAGTATATTATATAGTGTAGTAGATAGTATGTTATTTATTCAGAGAGGACAATAATAATGTTGAAAATGTGAACCTGTGTGGCTCCACTCTCCTCGTCCTCGTCCAGGTCATCCATAGACGTGGCCTGAATCTCTGCAGGGTCGATGATAATGTTGGCTTTACTCGCCAAGTCATCTGGCCAAGGGGACAAAAGACAATTGTAGAGTTATAACAACAGTTTAATAGAACTGTGCTAAATCACTTCAGGGAAGAAGTTTCAGATCAGATTAGAGACAAATGGAGGGAGCATAAACCAGAAGAGCTGGCAGGGGGACCACAAACCTGTTGGTGGGAACAAAATCTGATCACTGAGTGAGAACAATAGGAGCTGTGGCTGAAAACCAAGTTTACAAAAATGAAAGAAACCAATACATTGTGCTCTGATCAAACACAATAACACAATAACTGTGATTGCTTTTCAGCAGCGAAATGATGCCAGAGACAAGCTCATCACAGGTCAGATCACAGGTCAGATCAAATCAATCCACACAAAGAAGAGTGAAACAGAATGGGATGCATCCCCCTGACAAAAGCAACATAGTGATTAACTCTGACCCTTACCAAATACTGTAGAATCAATATCACATTATAAAGATATTACATTTGGGGCACGGATGGCCAAGTGGATATGGCTGCGCACCATGAAGCTTGCCCTCGAGCGGGTGGCCCGGGTTCGAATCCGACCTGTGGCCATTTCCCGCATGTCACTCCCCACTCTCTCTCCCCTTTCCGACGCTATCCACTGTCCTTCTCTATCAAATAAAGGCACAAAAAAGCCAAAAAAAAATAACTTTAAAAAAAAAAAAAAAAAAAAAAAAAAAAAAAAAAAATTTAAAAAAAAAAAAAAAAAAAAAAAAAAAGATATTACATTTAAAGCAGCTGTTAGGCTCTTTCAGTTTGTGGGGGCTCTGGCGCCCCCTAGTGGGTAAAGTATGTAGTCTGTTGTCCAAGTTTAAGAGTGGGCAAAGAGTTGTGTTCTTTATTCTCTGGTGCCTCTAGTATCTTTACATTACCAACAACTCAAAAAATCCCTATTTTTCACTAGTACTTAAAAAATTAATTAATTAATTAATTCGTATAAAAAAGAAATTATTTCAGCCTCTGTCACTAAACCCCCTTCACCCTGATTGGCCAGAGGCCTGTTAGGGGGCAGGGCTAAAGTAGACGGTGTTTTAGGCCCGCCCCACCCATGTGTCATGAACCAGTCAGGAGATCCTTATGCGATGACCTCATCATTTCAGCAAGTCTGGTGAAGATCTGGTGCTATGTTTTGAAATTGAGTGTTTTGATCAGTTTACAGACAGTTTCAAGGATTTCTGCAACATATGAACATGTAGATGTTTGAAAATCTGCACACACTCCGTCTGAAAATCTAGTATAATTCAATCTCCATAATATTGACTCAGATAAAGTTTCAAACCCATGGATCACACCCTTCAGAGTTTATACATAATAACCATGATAAAGAAATGTGAGCACATTATAAAACAAGAGACTGGATGCAGCACAACCAGAAGCCCTGTCCCCTCCCTGTTCTCACGTGGGCTCTGGGCTGATGGAAAAGCCAAGCTCGGCATTCACTCACATCGATCAGTGAGATAATCAATAAACCAGGCCAAGCCAGGTTAACGACAGATGACACAACATCATGAGAGCTGCTCGTGTGTGATGAACGAGCGTGTGATTTACAGAGCTGAACAACCAGAGCCAGTTAATCAAGGTTTGATTAAATGTAGGCAGAGGGGTGCAAACTGAGAGGGAGAGAGAGAGAGAGAGAGAGAGAGAGAGAGAGAGAGAGAGAAAGGAGGTGTGCTGAGCATGGGACTGGTGAAAATAAAACAAGAGAATCAAAAGTGTTAGAAAAAAGAGGAGCCTGCAAGGGTAGAAAGAGACATGCAGCCAAATTTATGGTCACTCAAAAATAAATATGCTCACCGGGGCACTAAAGTCATTTCCCTGAGGGTGAAATTATGTCAAGATCAACCCCAACTGAGATCCAGAAGTCTATTTCTCCCTCCACTTTACCAGTAAAAGTTGTTTCCAGGTTTAAGTTTGAGTCACGGAGCACTGCAGCTGGTGTTTATCTTACTCAGAAATTGATTGCACAGAAATTGAGAAATAGATTTTAGAAATAAGACATTCTGGTGCTGATAATCTCATTTTAAACCGTGGATTATGAATAGGCAAATCCATAGAAGTGAGAGTTCTCCACAGAGACTTTGACAGAGCCTTTCCCATGCAGTTGTTGTCACCTCTCCTCTGAAACCAGAACCCTCCTCTATAATCAAGGCCTGGTGGCTCACAAGGTCTAATGTGGGGTGGGGTGGGGTGGGGGGGTGGGGGCAGAGTTAAGCATCACCTGGGTCATGTTTGCTGTTACTCTTTCTGTGTGAAATGTAGAAAATGTGGTTACATCTGTTTAAAAGTTCTGTTCTTAACCAATCAGATAACTTATGAACACACCTGAGCCAAAGAATCATTTTCTCCAAAATTTGTGCCCTTTTTCCAATTTTTCTTTTCTTCAATTTTTTGAGAAAACACACTGCGGACACTCTGAGGGACCTTACAGTGCCACTCAGGACAGCAATTCACAACCATGTTAGGACTGTGACCCTGTTTCCACATCACAATTTTTCGGCCCCCAGAAAGACTTTTTCTTACTGGAACTGAAGTCTTGACAATAATATGTCACTTCATCGTCCTCACTATGGGCGCTGTCACACTGGCCAACCGTGCTGTGTTTGGGCACACTTCCACGTAAAGTCCAGCTCATTCAGGCACAGTTGGGGGAGGTGTGCTTTGGTGGGGCTCACTTCATGTGCACGCACCATGTGTACATGATGCATACTGCATGACGTACTGTATGATCGCTGCAACCACTCCTCTCAACAACCACTTTAAACAATGGTGGGGTGTTAGAGAAGAGCTGTGGGTCCAAAACAACTTAACAGATGCCAGAAAGTGAGCAAAGTTGTGACAGTGTGTTCCATGTTCTCTAATCTGCTGACTCTGATGAGACCACGTCTTATAAACAGATGCTTCATAGATGTCAGCAGACATGACGTAATGACCTCCAAAAAGGTAGAACGCCCCCTTTGTTGTGATCGCCATCTGAGCGATTCGTTCACTGATTACGTTTTGTCGGTCAAGTAAACTGTAAAACGAACCTAGCAGCTGAAATATGAAGAATCTCAGCCTTCTAACGCCACATAGCATTCTGGCAACCTTTTTTGAATTCCAAGGGACCAGACATGGGGTCCCAGACCCAAGGTTGAAAAACGCTGCTGGCTGTCTTCAGGTGTTTTGACTCAATTGGAAAAAGGCAGACAAAGGTCTATTAAAGCATGCTGTACAGACGTCAGTATAATGACCACGGTGTGGAGCACAGAGACCATCACAGGGTGGTTTGTGTGTGACAGAGACAGTTTAAGTTCAGAGTGAGAGCCTGCTGAGGGACGTGATGAAACACTCTGTAAATGAAACGCCTGAAGCTCTGTGGACAAACAGAAATGAGCGAGTCGTTGTAGCAGGTAATTGATTCCAGCCGTTCCTTCCGTCTTCAGCTCATTGCTCGTACAGTGAGAACGCTCAGGGAACATCTATCCATATTACACACCTGTCCCCCACACCTGCCCACCATCAAACCTCTGTGCAGTGAGGCTCAGCACTGTTTGTATTCATCTTAATTTCACATGGACGCGGCTGCCCAGCTCCTGAGTAAACCTGCCCGCCCCCACGCCCATGAAACCCATTAAAAAGACATGAATCATGTTGAAGGATGAGTCTGAGCTCGTTTGTATTCACAGAAATAAAAGCGACAGCTCAGAACACAAAAATGAAATGTTTGCACCAAGAGGGAACAACAGAAATGGACCAAAATAAGAACACAGCAGCAAAACAACATCCTCCAACCCTCCTCAACACTCCACTCATGGTTTAACACAGCAACTACTCCCTCTAGTGGAGATGAGCAGCATCAAGCGCGAAACAACAGCAGGGATCACTTTTTCATCATGTGGTTCCTCTCTGAAATCTCATTATCTCCACAGACCCATCCAAATCTCCACACTCCATGCTCCTACACACACTCTGAGCAGTGTTTCTGCAATGTGTATGTTAAGTCTTCTTCTGTTGTTAAAATAGTAATTGTGCAAGGGTATTGCACTGACATTAGTGCAGTTTATTGGAAAACTGGACACATGAGGAGAATTTGAGGCAAACTTTCAAAATCTTTACATACACGTAGGTGGAAAACTCAATGAGATTTTTACGAGGTATTCAGGAGACTTGGTGAAGTGATGAGATCATCACATGAGGATCTTCTAACTGGTTCATAACAGATTGGAGAAAGAAAAATAGGGATGTTTTTGAGCAGTCAGTCATGTGAAGAAACTATAGGGGTAACAGAAGGACAGAATAAAGACTGAAATAAGCACAAGCCTCCTCTTTAAGCTGAGGGTTTAATGTCCTGAATCATCCTATTGGTCAGTTTTCTGCATTTGTAGAGCTGAGTTTGTTTTTCAGCCAAATGTTTGTGAGGATCAACATTCACAGCTCTGTAATCTTGATAGTCTGCAAAAATATATAAACAATAAACACAGTAAACAAAGCAATGTAACAAAAACAAACTGGAAGTTGGCAGACAGGGAACCCTACAATCTTCTGTGCAGAAATGACTCTTCTATCAAGATCGTAAAGAGGCATCAGTGCCAGGGATGCACAGATGAGCTCACATGATTTCAAAAAAAGGATGTAGTCATAACAGCTCCATGATCAAATATGAGTGAGCTGTGGTGACGGCAAACAACACTGATGTGTGAAACTTGCTGCGAAGTGAGTCAATTCACAACATTACTATGGCCCCGTGCACAAGACAACAGTTTTCAGGTGAAACGCAAAAGTACTGTTGCAGTGACTGCTGCTCTAAATGTTTGCCTTGTGGTTTGGGTGCAACACCACAGTCCATATGACAGCTAACCCTGGTTCTGGTCTAAAGCCAAGCCTCTCTGAAAACAGGCAGAGGACACACACCAACCTTTGAGTGTTTTCTTCAGGTGGGAGAGGAGCCCGCCCAGTCTCTGCAGGTCAAAGTAGTCCACCTTACCATTGTAGAAGAGCTGAGGAGGGACGTAGGCCTCTGGAGAAAGATGACAGAGGGAGGGAGGAAATGAGGGTGAGGGGTTTTTTGGTCAGATGGAGGGTGAAGAATTAGGAGGTGAAAGTCCTACATTTTAAAAATAACCAACATGAGTACAGCACTCTACTGACTTTTCTCATCAATTCACTCTCTTTTCACTACTTTTTGAGATAGCCCCCTGCTGGCTAGAAAGGTTTATTTGCAAGACCTGCTTCTACTGTAGAATATTTGTTTTAGTGTTTGAAAGTGATCATTTGTACTTGTTTCTAAACTTACACAGCATCTATCCACCACTATACATGTCAACAAACCAAACACCATCGTGAATTTTATTACAATCAAAATTTAAAAAAAAAGGAAATTCAATCTTTAATCCTATTAATGCAGAGAAGGGGACTGTGACTCTCTGCAAGATATGATCTACCGCAGAATTATAAAGCCATTCACAACCTACGTCACCATAAAAAGCACACTCCATTCATTCAGGCAAGAAAGCTGTGACAGGAGCACGGCAGTACCTTCACTGCTGACGCTGTTGGAACTCCTCCTGTTGCTGTCGTCCCAGCAGGCCCTCACAGCCGTGATGAGGCGGTGTAGGAAACACACCATGTACTCTGGGGGGCAGAGAGCTGTAGGATGCTGCAAACAGACACACACAGAACACACGTTGGGAGCTCATTTTTGGTTACAAAAGTCATGATAAAGCTTAATTACTCTGCACTTTGATTCGTTCATCATTAATGGTCGGATGTGAGCTTAAAGCATCTGTTTAGAGTGATAAGAGGACATTCAGCAGACAGGAGCAGCTGTTCCAGGGCAGCGTCTGGATTCTCAGAGCTGGACTCTTATCTGATCTATCTCCTGCTTTTAAAAACAGACACAACACATCGTTCCCGTAAAAGTCAGATTAATCTGCTTCAAATATTTAAAAAACTAAAGTCGTGATAACCCCAACAGTATTCTGGCTCCTGCTGCCCACCTGTTTTCAGGCTTTGGCTTTTAGGGTTTGAGGCCCTGAGTAGCAGGTGACTTGTCCAGCAGTTTCTTCACTGAGAGAGAGTTCATTCTTTCTACAGGCACACGTAGGTGTTGGGCTCCAATAGACTATTTATAACTTCTCCATCAGTGACTTTTATCCTCTGCTCACTTAGACAAACCTTTTACTGCAGCAGCTCTGAGATCAGAGCTGAAAACCCCTTATTTGTTTGTGAGTGAATGTGTGAGGAATCCTGGGACTGAATCAGATGGTGACTCATGCTGTAAACCCAGAAACGGCTGGATTACATAAACCAGTTCCAGTTTTTGGGCAGGCGTTGTGACGTCACATGCTAAAGTTCCATACAAACACTACATTTCTCTCCCCGTACGTGACGCTTCCTCTTACCCCTCTGTTGCTGGCGTTCTCCTGCAGAAACTTCCTGAACTTATTCAAGAAGATGTAGCGAGAAGCTTCACCCTGACAGACAGAAAAAAAAGAGACTTATCAGACCAAGAGACTTGTGTTGAATCAGCCTCCCACAATACTTACACACACACACACACACACACACACACACACACACACACACACACACACACATAGGATGTGAGACAGTGAAGCAGAAAGGAGTGAACTCCAGAGTGTGTTTGACTCTGATGAACATTAATTAAACACACAGTCGCTGACAGCAGCACAGACTGAATTTGACAGAGCCACAGATTTAATTAGCTCATAGTGTGGAGAGTTACTCGAGTACATCAGCCAAACCCACTCTCAAAGATGTTGATTCAGTGCTTTAGTGTCTAATCAGAGCAACAGCAGCCGAGCGTGCACAATGACACGCTGTGCTGCAGATCTCTAATTGTGTTTCCTTTCAGAGTGCTCTATCTGTCTCTGTTAGTGGCTCCAGTCCGCTTTGTCTGCTCTTTAACAAGTTCACTAAACTGTGCACTGACTGTAGCACGAGATCCTTGGCTTATTTACATTTCTGTGTCATCAACAAAAAGGACTTCCTGACGACAACATGTGGAACAGAGCGTGGAGAAGGTTTTCAGTGGAGTGAATCATTTGGATTAAAGCTGCAGTGTTCTCGTCCTCACTGTCTGCTTTATCACTCTGATCATGAGCTGCACATACCGTGGTTTTGTCTTTGTTGTTGAGCAGCAGCTTTAGGATTTGGACCTGCAACTCCTCCACCACTGAGAGAGGGAGAGAGAGAGAGATAAGCTCAAAGCAGCTAACAACACACTATGAAAACACTCAGTTACATGTCTGTAAAAGGACTTTCATGACTCTAAAACATGATAGCAGCCTGTTTCCTTCCATCACCACCTGCATGAAACTATCAGTCCAAACAGTCATCTGTAATATTGAATAATATGTATTATTATTATTATTAGTCAGTCATCCAACCTTCAATCCTCTTTTTAAGTCTCTGGCAGCCTCTCTCGTACGCTCGCCGCCTCAGCCGCTCATCTGCACTTTCATCTTTGGGCTCTCGCTCGTCTTTTCCCTGAGAGGACAAAATGTCAGGAATGACAATCATCAATGATCAGTTTACCAGTTAGAAATAATTCAGTCCATCAGGTTTGGTTTGATTAGTCAAGTGAGTCAGAGTGACAAGACAGACAACGTCCAGTTCTCCTCAAGTCTGAGAATCTTTCTGCAGAATACTAAATCATGTCCTTAAAGAGTGTTTACTCTGCTCTTCCATATTTTAGGCAGAACAATTACCAACACTGGATGTTCAGACTGAGTGTGTGCAGATTTTCAAACCTCTACAGATTCATATGTTGCATAAATCCCTGAATCCATCTATACACTGGTCATAACATGCAGTTACAAAAAAAATAGCATCAGATCTTCATTAGATCTCCAGAGGGCTGTCCAATCAGAGTGAAGGGGGTTTGTGGAGCAGGGAGCCTTAAAGAGACAGCAGCTCAAAGAAAGCATTTCAAAAAGAGGCTGCAAGAAGGGTTTTCCAAAACACCAGGGAGAGAAAAATAGGGATTTTATATGAGCTGTGAATCATGTAAAGATACTGCAAGGCAGGGGCACCAAAGCGACACATTACGTTGATAAGTGTTAGAAACACCAGTGTTGGATGATTTGCAAAATTTTCTAATTAGGATTATTAGGATTTTCCCAAATCTCATTTTATTGTGCCATCATTTTTAAGTTCCCCATCTAATGTGTTGTTTATATCAAACACTATACTGAAGATGTATGTTGTTTACTATCCTCATTTTGAATTTTGACGAGGAAGAACACATGGAGAAAAGTATGATTCCTATAATAACCAAAAACATCCATAAAACAAATCTTTTTTGCATGTACAGGTACTTTTCAAAAATTTGAAAAAGTTTTATATTATTGTCACTCATTTCAGAACATGAAATGTAATAACATAGAGCATAATGCAGACTCATCATTCATTCATTTCGTGTCATTTCAGGCCTTTATTTCTTGAAATGATGATGATTGTCTTTTTTATCTAATTTGCAATTAATTGTCCATCCCTTGTTTATAGAAGAAGGAGAAGAAGAAGAAGATATCCTTTATTTAATCCCTTGTTGGGGAAATTCAATTTTACACTCTGAAATTAATCATGCTATATACACAAACACACATGCACAAATAGCACTTTGCGCACAAACATGCACTGATGGAGAGTACAGAGTGAAGGAGCTACAACATCAGCATGCACCCTGAGCAGCTGGGGGTTCAGTGCCTTGCTCAGGGGCACCTCAACTGTGCCCAGGTAACCATGCTGACACCTCTCTAGCTATCAGCCAACTTCCAAGTTCTGGTCGACCCTGAGACTTGAAGCAGCAACCCTCCGCTTTCCAAGCCAAGGCCCAATGGACTGAGCTACTGCTGCCCCAAGTACTATCTACAGTTTTTGGTTATCAGAAGTTTGTATTCCAAAGTAGTGACATATAAATGATTGTGTTTATTCAAACCAGTCCATGACCACAGGAGGTGGATGAGGAGCAGCTGAGGAGAGTTACCTCTTTGTCAAAGTGTGTGGGCCACCAGGTGGTCGGTATGAGCTCCTCTAGCCCCGCCTCCTTCACCCTCAGAGGAGTCTTGATGTAGAAAAACACCACTGAGCGCAGAACGTCGAATGTGACAGTCTGTTAAGGAGAGTGTCTGACAAAAAAAACTGCACATGATTAAAGAAATATGAACTTTGGATTAACAACTGTATAATCAGACCTTCTCAAACTATAAAATGAGCTCTTCATTTCCGCTTCTGATTAATACTCCAAAAACTATTAAAGCTGGGGCCTTTAATTACATTTTCTAGCTTTTAATTACGTATTCTAGCTTTTAATAACTTAAAGTTTGTTTGAGTTTATGAGTTTCTAGAAGACTGTCATCCTGCAGCAGGTCGGCTGGAGGCTGAACAATCTTTGACGGAAAAGGTGCTTCTGACAGCGGGGACTAGGGTCTCAGTTTAGATCTGGGCTAACTGTTCTACCCCTTGAAATAGCCTTGAGGGCAGTGCTTTAGGTACTTTCTCACCAAAAGTGCCTGGAACTTCTTGTCAGTAAGTATCTTAAGTGAGGGCAGTGAATGTTCTTGTTTTCTGTCCCTGACAAACTGAGTGTTACCCTGCCATGCTAAGTAAAACCCCTGTTTTCATCAGTGCAGTCTGGCATCTTTATATACTCATGTTAAAGCTGTAACACTTTATCTTTCTTAGTTGAGTCCTAAAGGAGGCATTCCAGAAACTGTGTTACCTAGTAATGTTGTGTCGGTTCCTAAGGAAAAAATTGTACAGAATTGCTACTCATTTCCTATATTCTGCAACAACTCGTCCATAAAGGACCTGAAGAGTACCAATTCTTACCGGCACCAGTCCGCGTCCATTACCTAGACTTTGCGAAACAAAATACGAATCAGACAGGTGGAAAACATCTATCTAAGGAAGTACAGCTATATCACAAGATGGTAGAAAATTCTCACAAGTGAGGCTGGATTGAAATTGATGCAAGAAAGTTTGTACTGTGATATTCTTTTTTTCTAGAAGAGGGAGCTATCTGCTTTTGATTCTGCTTGTTTCCCTTTATTAAGTCTGGACAAGCTCCATGTTGACTGAGCTCTGGATGGTTCAGACAGTGATGCTGTGGACATCATGAGACCTTTTAAAACCTGTTGTTTGTTCCTCTAAAGCTCATAGACCAGAAGAACATGCCAAGCCAAAAATGTACAATTTACTTCTGTTAATGCAACAAGACTGACCTTGTGTTTGACATTTAGTTCAGGAACTGTCTGAAGTTCCATTCCTTTTTTAAAATCATATATATTTTCAGAGACATTCGTTTTAGTTTCCTGGCACGGTATTGATAAAAAGTGGAGTGTTTTGACTTTGGCACTATAACACCCTCAGAATATAACTGATTACTTTGTAGATAAGAGAAAAATAGATTTTGTACCTTAGGAAACTTTTGTGATTCTTCTCTTGAACCAAAAAAATGGGACTGTGATTTGAGTGCATCTTTACATCCCTACATATAACCACTGCTCAGGCAAAGGGAAGAAAATAACTTGAGTGATCTGACATGAAGTGAATCCTCACGCAAGTTTGTCAAAAATGCAAAAATTCAAGCTTCTTAGTTGTTTTTTGATTTCTCACATCACAGCCATCAGTCATCACACATTAAACAAATACTTTCTGTCAGGAGAAGACTGTGCATTTCAGGAAGCTATGATTCAGTTCCTCATATCTGAGATCTTTTCCTAGGACAAAAACACAGATCCATCCAGGTCCAGGACTCGTTGATGCAGGTCTCACCTGGAAGCCCAGGTCTGGGATGATGGGGGAGAAGCGGTAAGCCCTCAGCAGTGACATCATCAGCTGCTTCAGACACTCGTTCACTTCATAGTCCTAAAGAGACGCAGAGAGAGAGAAAAACTATCTTATCAAAACTTAAACTGTGGATCCAGTTTTTTATCTGCGTGCGTGCGTGCGTGCGTGCGTGCGTGCGTGCGTGTGTGTGTCCTGACCTCCATCAGAAGCCAGAACAGATCCAGGAGCTGCTGGATGAGGGGGTGTTCATCCACTGAGCCTCCTCCTTCCAGAATCCCTAACAGGAAGTTCATCAGCACATCCTCCACCAGGTACACTTTACACTGTAAACACACAGAAAATACACACACACAGCACAAAATTTGTCATTATTGACACCATCAACACTCAACCTACAAAAACAGGAGAATAGAAGGAGAATCTTCCACTGTCACAAAGAAGGAAGAGTTGATTCACCATGAGCGGGGCGAAGTGGTTAAAGATGTGAGCCATAGTGACCAGGACCGTGGGATCTCCATGAAGCCTCCACGATCCACAGTCCTTCTCCACCAGCCTCTCCTCCTTCAGCCAGGACACACACAGACACACACAGAGTGTGTGTGTGTGTGTGTGTGTGTGTGTGTGTGTGTGTGTGTGTGTGTGTGTGTGTGTGTGTGTGTGTGTCACACACACACACACACACATACACACACATACACACACACACACAGGATGTCAAACTGCTCACATCACCAAACCCAGGAGGGTAAATCCTTCAGTGCTCTCCGTACCTGTGTATCGATGGAGGTGGTGAGGACATTCTTGATGTACCCCAGCAGTTTCTGAGCCTTTATCAGATCCACAGTGGGGGGGTTCTGGAGGGGCAGGTATCCCTCCACAGGATACGTAAATCAGACTTGGGTTAGGGACAAAAACCTGGACACGTGTCAATCAAAAGAGACAGTTTCACCCCAGAAACCATCAGTCACATCACCAATTTTGTTTCTGTGACTCAGAACAGGGTCAAAACAGAAAAGAAAACTGGACTAACACCAGCAACAGAAATAAAACTTCTTTAGACAATGTGAATGGGATGATAAATATGTACTCATAAGAAAGTCAACAAGCACATTTTTTATTTCAAATATCTTGATTTTTTTAGACTTTTCAGGTGAATGCAGCTCATACTAAGTCTTAAAAGATTTCTTAGAAAAAGTAAGACACTAAACACATGCTTCAATCTCCTTTTTTGCAGTGCAGAGCTCAAGGACCTACACATCCTTCTGGAGAGTGAAGGTGAACCACTGCCTCCCAAAAAAAAGTAGAGATTGTCATCAAGACCAGAAAGTAATACCTTAAACCCTGAAGTGCAGTCATTTAATCAACCTTTTCCTTTTTTTTCCAGGCTTTTTCATGCCTTTAATTTGATAGGAGGACAGTGGATAGAGTAGGAAAGGGGGAGAGAGTGGGGGGTGACCTGCGGGAAACAGGCCGCAAGCCTGATTCAAACCCGGGCCACCCACTCGAGGGAGAATCTCATGGTGCGCGACCTAATCCACTAGACCATCCTCCCCCCAATATTTCCTTAATTTTAAACAAAACATTAGAAATGATAAACGTGGGGAAAGGATATCTGAGCGGTCTGCTGCCAAAGTTAAAAGCCACTGACTCTTTGAAGGAGAGGCTGATGGCAGGGAAGTACGCCACGCCAGGACCCGTCTTGATGTTGGTGAAGGCGGTGCCCAGAGACTGACCGTTCCTGAGGACACAGACACACACAACTTGGACACACACTCTCATTCATACAAGAAGCTAAAACTTTGAATTGTCATCACCCAAAACAAAAACGTTATCTGATAACGTCAGTCCCTGTCAGAGACGTAACGTCCTGTTTTCACAATCTTTAACTCTTAGATAAGCTCAGGTCAGCTGGAAAAACTCTAGAGAGTATCAACCAATAGATTTCTGCAGGAAAAACAGTCTATAACAGTCAGGAAAGCAACAGCAGGAGTCGTCACTAGAATACATTCTCTTGTTGTCAGACAACACCTGTCTGAACAGAAAAAGGAAATAACAGCAGGAGGAACTGAGTCCAGCGCACTGACATCCCAGCTCCCATGATTGCTCATGTCTGGAGGATTTCTTTCCCCCTATGAACAGATTCCTGCATAAAGAGCAGCTAACAGTCTGTTCAGGATCAAACATTTACTCTGACGCACTAATCTGCTCCAAGCTGAGTCACTTAAGACAGTCAGCTTTCAGATTTCCTGACTCCCTGAATGCATCAGAAATGATGGCTCCCCCTATTCAACAAAAAAACATCTTCAGAGTCGTTTTCTTCTCTTTTTAAGGGCTGACCTGACAAAACTTTACTTTTGACTGATCTGTATCATGATGTTGTTATTTCAGGAGGACATGCGAGTTTGTTTGCTCACAGGCAGAAAGTGATGGTTCCCTCATCCAGGTCGATCAGACAGCTGACGATGTCCCCCGCCGCCCATGACTGAGGAGATACAAACTCAATCAGCCAATGAGGAGCACAGACAGAACATAAATGGAGGTCAAACAGTTATAATTTATATTTAATTTCTATTCTCCTCACCTTCCCATAGTTTGTGGTGGTCACGTTCCACTTCCTCACTCTGTTTCCATCGTAAGCATATGAGTCAGGAGTGTCGCCTACACCCTCCTGAACACAAACATAAACAAAAACACAACATAGTTCCTCTGCACAATGACTCACACACACACACACACACACACACACACACACACACACACACACGCACCCACACACAGGATGTCAAACTGCTCACATCACCAAACCCAGGAGGGTAAATCCTTCAGTGCTCTCCGTACCTGTGTATCGATGGAGGTGGTGAGGACGTTCTTGATGTACCCCAGCAGTTTCTGAGCCTTTATCAGATCCACAGTGGGGGGGTTCTGGAGGGGCAGGTATCCCTCCACAGGATACGTAAATCAGACTTGGGTTAGGGACAAAAACCTGGACACGTGTCAATCAAAAGAGACAGTTTCACCCCAGAAACCATCAGTCACATCACCAATTTTGTTTCTGTGACTCAGAACAGGGTCAAAACAGAAAAGAAAACTGGACTAACACCAGCAACAGAAATAAAACTTGTTTAGACAATGTGAATGGGATGATAAATATGTACTCAACAAGCACATTTTTTATTTCAAATATCTTGATTTTTTTAGACTTTTCAGGTGAATGCAGCTCATACTAAGTCTTAAAAGATTTCTTAGAAAAAGTAAGACACTAAACACATGCTTCAATCTCCTTTTTTGCAGTGCAGAGCTCAAGGACCTACACATCCTTCTGGAGAGTGAAGGTGAACCACTGCCTCCCAAAAAAAGTAGAGATTGTCATCAAGACCAGAAAGTAATACCTTAAACCCTGAAGTGCAGTCATTTAATCAACATTTTCCTTTTTTTTCCCAGGCTTTTTCATGCCTTTAATTTGATAGGAGGACAGTGGATAGAGTAGGAAAGGGGGAGAGAGTGGGGGGTGACCTGCGGGAAACAGGCCGCAAGCCTGATTCAAACCCGGGCCACCCACTCGAGGGAGAATCTCATGGTGCGCGACCTAATCCACTAGACCATCCTCCCCCCAATATTTCCTTAATTTTAAACAAAACATTCGAAATGAGAAACGTGGTGAAAGGATATCTGAGCGGTCTGCTGCCAAAGTTAAAAGCCACTGACTCTTTGAAGGAGAGGCTGATGGCAGGGAAGTACGCCACGCCAGGACCCGTCTTGATGTTGGTGAAGGCGGTGCCCAGAGACTGACCGTTCCTGAGGACACAGACACACACAACTTGGACACACACTCTCATTCATACAAGAAGCTAAAACTTTGAATTGTCATCACCCAAAACAAAAACGTTATCTGATAACGTCAGTCCCTGTCAGAGACGTAACGTCCTGTCTTCACAATCTTTAACTCTTAGATAAGCTCAGGTCAGCTGGAAAAACTCTAGAGAGTATCAACCAATAGATTTCTGCAGGAAAAACAGTCTATAACAGTCAGGAAAGCAACAGCAGGAGTCGTCACTAGAATACATTCTCTTGTTGTCAGACAACACCTGTCTGAACAGAAAAAGGAAATAACAGCAGGAGGAACTGAGTCCAGCGCACTGACATCCCAGCTCCCATGATTGCTCATGTCTGGAGGATTTCTTTCCCCATATGAACAGATTCCTGCATAAAGAGCAGCTAACAGTCTGTTCAGGATCAAACATTTACTCTGACGCACTAATCTGCTCCAAGCTGAGTCACTTAAGACAGTCAGCTTTCAGATTTCCTGACTCCCTGAATGCATCAAAAATGATGGCTCCCCCTCCATTCAACAAAAAAACATCTTCAGAGTCGTTTTCTTCTCTTTTTAAGGGCTGACTTGACAAAACTTTACTTTTGACTGATCTGTATCATGATGTTGTTATTTCAGGAGGACCAGCAGAGTTTGTTTGCTCACAGGCAGAAAGTGATGGTTCCCTCATCCAGGTCGATCAGACAGCTGACGATGTCCCCCGCCGCCCATGACTGAGGAGATACAAACACAATCAGTCAATGAGGAGCACAGACAGAACATAAATGGAGGTCAAACAGTTATAATTTATATTTAATTTCTATTCTCCTCACCTTCCCATAGTTTGTGGTGGTCACGTTCCACTTCCTCACTCTGTTTCCATCGTAAGCATATGAGTCAGGAGTGTCGCCTACACCCTCCTGAACACAAACATAAACAAAAACACAACATAGTTCCTCTGCACAATGACTCACACACACACACGCATGTTAAACATAACAAAGTCACTCGATGTTAACCATTACTGTCAGTCACTGTGAAAGAGAAAATGAAGATCAAGATGAAAGCTGCAGAGATACAGTTTTGCGTGTTTGTTCACACACGTGACTGTGTGTACCTCCTGGTTGAAGCGACAGTTGAGCGTACACCAGCCGATCTGCATCAGCCCCTGAGAGGAGATCAGCACCTCATAGGCCCATTTCCCTGCAGACAAACACAAAGAGGAGGCAGAAAGAAAACAAATGGTTTTATCCTAAATATTACAGGTAAAACTTGTTTTTAGTGAAGCTGAAAAAAGAAGGATTTTTCTTGTTATTATGCTGTGAACTACTCACTCAGGATGAAGAATAATGATAGCACTGAGTAAAACACACAGAGCAGGAGTGTGAGTGGGAGCGTTTACCTTTAAAAACACAAGTGGTGGCTCTGATGGAGCTGAAGTTACTGTGGCCAATGACCTGCAAGCAGAAAAGTGAGACTTGTTTTCACCAGAATTATCACACCCTCATTTCAGTCTGGAGTCATTACCAGAGTAAAAATCTATCAATCAAAAAAGGACCTGAAAGAATGGAGCAAAATAAACAGGAATAAAAAGTGGACTTAGAAGATGTGAGCACAAAGGCAAGAATCATAACATATGGCAATACTGTATTATCACCACAAAATGGTAAAAAGACAATGGTATTTTTGTTATCAAGGACTCACAAATCACCACCCTTCCCTTGTGTTTACATTAGGGCTGGGCAGTTAGTTGCAAATTAGATTAAACTACAATATGGATAAAACTCTATGGCAATAAATTTAAAATTTACATTTAAATTGAGTTACGCTGTCTGACTGGCTTTTGGCTCAACATCAACACTGTTTTCAGTCATATTTCAAGCGTCCTAGTTTACTTTACTTCAGCTTTATGTCACTTCTACCAGGGCTAGGCAGTTACTTTGAATTCAGATCAAATTGTAATATGGCCTGCTGCAAAACTCTAGTCACAGAGAGGGCAACATTTCCTTAAACACTAATGTCAGATCATTTTTGCAGTAGATGTTTTCCCCTCTACACCAGTGTTGCTCAACCAAAGAGACAAACTGTTGAAAACTACCTTTGACAGAGAAGCTATCTAAGTGGTGAAAAGCACCAAGAACAGCAAGAAGCAGCAGCAAAAGTACGTTTCAGGTGGAGAAGTTTGTGTTTGCGGTACATGGCCAGTCGCTGCATGTTGTTCTGGGACCTCACAAGTATCTGACACCTCTGATATTTGACTATGAGCTTTTGACTGCTGGTGTCTGTGCAGACAGAAAAAGCCTGAATTAGTTGGGTAGAGTCACCAGGGTCCAGCTGGGAGACTCGAGCTCCCTCTAGAAGAGGCTTATGGTTCAGACAGCCAGAGGTGACTGATCAGCTTAGCTTCAATTCTCCCTTATGCCCTCTAGGTGGCGCTATCATGCACCGCCAAGGGACAACAGATACTTAAACTCATTTATCCCTTCAGCTATCAGGCTTCTAAATGCTGCAAGGTAAACTAAATCTGATTTGTGGCTCTGCTAAATTTGGAGTCTTAGGTGTGCTCTCCTTAATACATCTTTAACATCTTGAATTGCATCTTGTATTTATTGTATTATATTTATTGCTGATCCTGCTGATCTATGACTCTGATATGTGAGTGTAGTTGTCAATGTACTGCTGACAATGTTTTGTATCCGTTTATCTTTGTCCCTAAAACTGCATATATCAATATACATGGACAATAAATACATATGAAAACATGATGCATCATCATCTTACCCCAAGTAGGTCATCGTCTACAAACAGGAGTCCTTCAAAGCCGCTGGTGTGATCCAGGACGACTGGCTGAGGACCCAGACGACCTTCAATCTCAAGCTGGTCTGCAGATTCAGAGACACACACCCAACATCAAACATCAGGACCATGGAGGACAGAATCCTCTCTGTTCAAGTCAAGGTTTCTGTGTGTGTGTGTGTGTGTATGTGAGTGTGTGACCTTTGCCCTCCTCAGCCAGCTCCTCCTCAGACAAAAGTTTCTCCAAGTGCGCTTCAAGATCCTGGAAACCCAGAGGCTTCCTGTCCAAAAACAGGGGGAGGAAAGGGAAGAATTAATGCCACATTCATAGTAAATAAACTTCTGTACTTCATTAGTAAACAGTGAAACACATGGAGCAGGAGAGATTCTTTGACATATGAACTAACAGGATTTATAAAATTCCCCAAAAATATTCCATCATCATGTCTTAACAAACCTGACCTGTAACAGGCCAGAACATTAGTGATTATTGTTTCATGTCAAAGGTAGCACGAGAAATAACCAGATAGCAAAGGCCAGAAAAATAAATCCACAAACAGAATGACATGGACATAGAAGAAAAGAGCAGCACCAAACGCAACAAAACCAGAGAGAATGCATCACACTGCTCAGAGACGGTTATAGACGGTTTATCCTAGAAAATAAAAGAGACATCAGGAGCAACCTGATCATGGCTAATACCAAATTAATCCTCAGAAATAAGTCCGTCACAAACCCCCTGCCTGTTGACTCTGTGCTAAAATACTCACAGACAATAAAATTCATGCAAGCGTCTGTCTCAGATTGACAATTAGACTGTCAGACAGACAGACAGACAGACAGAAACAGACAGACAGACAGACAGACAGACAGACAGACAGAAACAGACAGACAGACAGACAGACAGACAGACAGACAGAAACAGACAGACAGACAGACAGACAGACAGACAGACAGAAACAGACAGACAGACAGACAGACAGACAGACAGACAGGAGAACCAACAAAGAAAAACAATAAAAGAAAAGTACAAAAAAAAGAGAAAAAATTATAACTGAAAGGAATGCATAAACAGCGTTGGAGAAGGAAAGGAACACATAAAAAAGATAAGAAGGAAAAATCAGATGTAATGAAGAAAAGAGAGGGAGAGGGAAAGAATGAAACAAGCTAAAAAAAGAGTGAAAGAGTAAAAGAAACAAAGACAGAGTACAAGAAAGAATGATAGAAAATTGTAAATTAAAAAAAGAAAAGAAAGAATGGCAGAGAAAAAAATTCATTAAATAAGGACTGAGAGAGGAAATGTATGAAACTGGAGAAATAGATGAGAGAATGTAAAGAAAGAAAAGAATGAAAGAGAAAGAAAAGTGCTAAAGATTGAATGAAGGAATACAGAAAGAAGCAATGAAAAAAGCATGGAAAAAAGATGAAAGAAAACAGTGTAAAAGAAAGAAGAAAAATCAATAAAGATCACAGAAAGAAAAGAGGACAGGGACAGCAGAACTAAAACAAAGAAAAGAAAGAAGGATTCTGATTGGATGGTGAAGCAAACTGATTCTGAAGCTAACAAACAGTTTGTATCCACTTCTGTTTGCACCGTTCATGTCAAACTTGATGAGATGATCCAGGTTCCTCCTTAGAAAACAGGAGGCTGATGTTTTGTATCCTCATGTATGAGAGAGTTCAGCCTCAGAGATTAACCACTGACTGGAATTAAGGAATATTTTCCCCCAAGGTTACTCCTTTGTTATCTTAATCTGATTACTTTAATCACATAATAATGATTTTGGAGTCTGATTTTTTTTTGTATCCATGGCGATCCTTATCCTCAATCATAATATAGAGCACCAAAATTTTTGGCCACAGCATCAACAGACAGAGATGAAGTGTGCCTCTCTCTCTCTCTCTCTCTCTCTCTCTCTCTCTCTCTCTCTCTGGGTCTTTGATTGGGTTTGCTGTATATAATTAGGTTGTCCCGGCAAACACTTTGCTGCAGAGACATAAACCATGGCTGCTGAGGGGTTTTGACACTGTATGACCTCCAGAAGCAGGTGCACCGTGCAGACAGACACTGAAGGGTTAATAGTGTGTGTGTGTGTGTGTGTGTGTGTGTGTGTGTGTGTGTGTGTGTGTGTGTGTGTGTGTGTGTGTGTGTGTGTGTGTCTATGTATAGGGCTGCTGCAGGTAACATGAAACTGTCTGGCTTAAGCAAGGAGGCCACTGTAACTCAAGTCCAGGTTAGGGTACAACACACACTTTACACACACACACACACAGTGTGAGTTTTATCAGCTGTGACGAGTGTTTACTGTTGCTCAACATTTAGCCCAACAAAACAAGCCTACAGAGTGAACAGGAGTCAGTCAGCTGCTACCCCAAAAACACTCACTGACCTAACATCACCAAATGTGTCCAGATCAGATTTATGCTTCACATCAGAACAGTCTGACAAAGCTGACTGATATTTTTCCATGTCAACAACCATTAGCTCAAGGAATCATCCTCACAGATAGACAGAAGGTGAGGGGGGGTTACCTGAGGGAGGCCAGGGCAGGTCCCTGTTTAGTAGAAGGGAACACATTATGCAGATAGTCGCTGAGCAGCTTCTCGTTCACTATACCTGACAGAGGGAGAAAACACAAGTATGAGAGATACAGTCGGTCCTTCTATTAACTGCATCAGTAGACCATATCTGTCTGTGTAGCTTAATACATGTGTAAGAAACTGTCCCTCTTTCTAGACCTGTTTCACAATCTCCACCCTAAACTGTGGGACTTTTACCCAGGTCAGGAGGCTGGTCTCTTCATAAGCAACAGAAATAGCTAAAGCTGAGGAGAGTGTCACAAAGTGTTCCTTTAAGAGTTAAAAATACATAAAGAGTCTGTAATAATACACCCATACCTGTGGCTTTGGGTTTGTCTGTGTCTGAGGCCAGTCTGTAGTTGCGGCGGGTCAGAGTGGTGCCTCCTCCTTTAGAGCTCATGCTGTCTGACTGCAGTCACCTCACCCATATACTGCTGAGGGAGAGAAGAAGAGCTGTTATTAATCACAGATCGTCAAACCACAGAGCACCAGGACTGGACTTAGAGTCATCTTTACACTTCAGGAAAATAACCTCTCAATTAAACTATGAGTCTCAAAGAAGGAAAGATGGAAAGAGATTTCACTGTGAGGGACCATGTAGCAAAAAAGTTCAGTTCAAAGATTAATGAGCCTTGAAGTAAAATGATAATAAATGGATTTCATCATCTACAGAACGTAACATAAAAGGTTTCTGAGAGTCTGGAGAAAGTTCTGAACAAAAAGGACCAGGAACAAAACCAGGACTGGACAGAGAGGATCTCAAGGCTCTCAGGAAGCACTGCATTAATAAAGCATACATTATTCTGCAGTGGAGTCCATTGCAATAATAAAAGCAGAAACGACTCTGTGGTGGAGATCACTGCATCACCAAAGACAAATAAGAGTCTGCAGCAGAGATCAGTGCATTAACAAAATAAAAAAAAGACATAACTGTAGTAGAAATTACTGCACAATACAAAAAGACAGACATGACTCTTAAGTTTAGATCACTGCACTAGTAAAAAGCACATGACTATTAGAGATGACTGCATTAATAAATTCAGATATGACTCTGTAGTGGAGATCGCTGCATCAATAAGAAAGAAGACTGCAGTTGAGATTAATGCATTGATAAAACAGACAGGACAATGTTGTGGAGATCACTGCATTAATAAAAACAAACCTGACTGTGTAGTGGAGATCAATTTGATTTAATAATAATAATAATACATAAAGACATTGTATTCCAGACTTATGGAAATGGAAAATTGTCCAAGGGTATGATGACTCAATCTGACCTTTTATTTATTTATTTATTTATTTATTTATTTTGGAAATCATGAAGGTCCTTGGACCAGAGGAGTCCATGGACTGAGGAGTTCTGTGAAGGCTTCATAAATGCTGAACAACACCTACAGGTTTTGGAGCAACACTGACACCCAGACAATGACTGTTTCAGGAGACTTCAGACTTCAGAGAGACCACAACGATCCACATTCTCTAACACAACTCTAGCAGCACACGCTGCTGACTTCAGAACGGAGTTCATCATCTCTACATTTCTGTATTTGCAGACATGAAGCTGTGGATGAAACAGTCCTGGGTCAGCACTGATAAAAATGACAAATGTTGGGGGTTAATTAGAGGAATCAACTAACACCTAGACACTGCTATCTGCACCTTAAACGTCTAATGAATTTCACCTTTATCTCCAGCATGTTTGAAGTAATGTCAGCTCTGACAGAGCTGCTGTGCTGTCTTCATGTCAGTCTGTTAGCTGTCAGGCTAACGGCTCATTGGCACAAACAGAGAGCGGCTAACAGCTAAGTGAAGAGGCCGCAGTGACAGCAGCTCTTACCTGAGTCTCTGAGTCCACGGGCCTGTCCCCACGCTGCTCCCCACTCCTTTATGACAGAAATTCACAAGAAATAAGCTCGAAACTAATAAACAGGCTGCTGTCGTGAGTCAAAGGCTATTTTCCACCACAACAGACCTCTGTCAACGCCTCTCGATCTACGGAGAGCCAGCCGGTACAAAGTTATGGCCACCGTGGACGAAACGCGAAGCGGCACAAGGGCTGTAAATAAGTGAGAAGATACACCTGCTGTGGGTTTTTCTCTATCATCTTCTCAGTCAACAAAAGTAATGTGAAATGTGTGTTTCACATCATAAAGGATTAAAGAAGGTCAAAGAGGAAATAGTCTGTTTTGTTCATTTTAAAAAATCTGTACACAGAAAGAACTTAACAACAGGTGACCAAACCACCTCTTTTACCCAGATATGTCCTCCTAGGACCTTCAAAAGGTCAAAGTTTGAGACATAATGTCCTTATTTCAAGAGATAATGTAAGTGATGGCATAAAAAAGTCAAAATTTTTAGACAGAAAGTTTATCCCTCATTATTTTACAGACCCCCTGAAGGGACATAGGCAGAAAAAATGAAAATATATTGTCACCATCAAGCATTTAACACAACTGTGAATGCTCTCCTGTAAATGTGAACCTGGAGACACATGCACTGTTCACAGAAAATAAAGAAGAAGTAAATCATATCTGTCAGTGTGCGGTGGATTTGGTTTTTTATTGAGAACACAAGAAGCTTTAGGAAACTCTAGAGCCCTTCAAGAAAAAGTTAAAGGTTTCTGAAGAAGTTAAAGTGAAATTTGACCAAACTGCAGAACACATTTTGGTCCAGGCCCGACACACAGAGGGGCAGATTAAGGAGCAGTTTAAGAAGCTTCATGAGTTTCTAGAAGAGGAAGAGGAGGCCAGGCTGTCTGCACTTAGGGAGGAAGAGGAGCAGAAGAGTCAGAGGATGAAGGAGCAGATGAGAGAGAGAGATTGCAGCTCTTTCAGACACAGTCAGAGACACAGAGGAGCAGCTGAGGGCTGGAGACGTCTCAGTCCTGAAAAATATTGGAAACTTTCCATGAGAATTTTTGGCAATTAACAGGAATTATCTGGTCATATTTATTTATAAATATTAAACATTTTGGTTTGTTACAAGCAGACATGCATAGATTAATATCTAATGCAATATTTTAAAATGGCATAATGAACTTTTCTGATTTTTTTCCAAATCACGTCTGTCATAAATATAGGCATGCAGTTTTATTGGAGCTAGCCTCTAAAAATGATACACATTTTTGATGAGCACCTGTTAGTTTAACTCAAATGTATCCATTACTTAAAGTTAAACCATACCATAGAATATATTTACCTCAGCACTTCCATCAAAATGTACCTTGACAGGATTTCTAGACTCCAAATCCAGAGCTGTGGTCTTAGTGGACAAGCTGTAGCTGAGTGATTCACAATGTTTGCACATGATTTATGATGCAGAGCTGAATTTGCATCAGATCATGTTTAAACCAAGATCAGTTTTGAAAACTTCATTCAATTTAAAAACAATAAAAAGGCAGAAAATCTCCAAAGGTAAAATTTGCCCAGAATTTCTGTTGAAAATCATTTAAGTTGATGATGTCAAAACCCTGAAAAATTCCCAATACTCCTGAGCTAAAAAAAAAATTCCCACGGATATGTTCAAGAAACTTTCATTGAATTTACCAGCATTTTTTACCCCTTTGCAACCATGCAACTATGCACCCTGGTCTTTCACAAATGGAACAAGATGAAGGACCTGGTGTCCTACAGTTCTGGGATTCTGGACCCAAACACCACTGGTCCAGGGGTCATTCCCTCTTAGGATGAGACTATTAAACCACTGTGACTCCATCTTGTGGTTGTTCCATGTCATTACAGACTTATGTACAGGCAGTTCAGAGTGCAGGAACAATAATCTTCATCTTAAAATGAAACAACTGTTTCCCACTCTTTAATTTGACTGTTGCAATGCGAGAAGCAATGTATCATGAAATAAAATAATTTCAAATGCATGAAGGCAGAGCAAACAACAGTTAAAACACTTTGAGCAACACTTCTCTGAGAACATGTCGTGGATGGACTTGTGTCATTACACACTTATAAAACACCAGCTGTGATATTTGGGTACCTTTATAATGTACTTTTAATGAATGTTGTCAGTAGAGATGTACACACGTTTAAAAAAAAAAAAAAAAAAAAAAAAAAAAAAAAAAAAAAAAAAAAAACAGGCAGGGCAGTGATGAAGAGGGTGATGCAGATATTTAAAAAACGTTTTCTACAACAATCATACACTGCATCCGTGTAGTTTTCAAATGGAGTAAACTTTTTTTTTCAATCAGTAACATAACCAGAAGATTTACAGAGAGTTATTGAAGGGGAAGGTAATACGTCACAACACTTAACACACCCTTACACAAACAGGTTTGTGATAAAAATGGAAAAACTGGCATTTTCAGTATCTTCATTGCAGAGGTTGTTTTTCACTGTCATTTAAGTGTTTCCATCTTATTATTGTACAGTTAAATACAAAGTTAAGAATCTGTTCCTTAAGCCTAAGGCAACACTGATGCATCACTTACCTGTATCCTGTACTTGATTTAATGTTATCATTGCCGTCTTTTGTTATAATTAATATTCATTTGTCTTAAACCTCGATATTTACTCTGTGCTCTTTAACAAATACAATTTTATTTAGATCGCCAAAAACACCTGGCAAAGGGACTGACAAAGAAAATAGCCTTTTTGGCTAACTTGGGTACATCAACATTTGTACTCTGTCAATTAATGTACACGGTCCCTTTTCAAATCCAAACCCAATTCCAATGAAGTTGGGAAACTGTGTAAAATCTGAAAAAAAAGAACAGATTGACAACATTGAATGCCAGTGACCTTTGATCCCTAAGGTGGTGCTGCATTGACAAACGACATCAGAAAACTATTGCCAGTTGACACAGTTCATCACTACATCTACAAGTGACAGTTCAAACTCTACCATGCAAAGACAAAGCCGTACATAAACAACATCCAGAAAGGCCGGCGTCCTCTCTGGGCCTGAGTTCATTTGAAATGGACTGAGGCAAAGTAGAAAAGTCTGCTGTGGTCTGATGAGTACACATTACAAATTGTTTTTGGGAATCATGGACGTGGTGTCCTCCAGGCCAAAGAGGAAAAAAAAACATCCAAATTGTTCTTAGCGCAAAGTTCAAAAGCATCTGTGATGGTATGGGAGTGTGTTAGTGCCCATGGCGTCAGCAACTTACACATCTGTGAAGGCAGCATCAATGCTGAAAGGTACAAACAGGTTTTGGAACAACACATGCTGCCATCCAAGCAATGTCTTTTTCAGGGAAGTCCCTGATTATTTCAGCAAGACAATGAAACCAAGACACATTCTGCTCCTGTTACAACAGTGTGGCTTCGTAGTAAAGAGTGCGGGTACCAGACTGTCCTGCCTGCAGTCCAGACCTGTCTCCCATTGAAAATGTGTGGAACATTATGAAGAACAAAATACAACAATGGAGACCTCGGACTGTTGATCAACTGAAGTTGTACATCAAGCAGGAATGTGAAAGAATTCCAGCCCCAAAGCTTCAACATTTAGTGTCCTCAGTTCACAAGCATTTATTGAGTGTTATGAGAAGGAAAACATACCCCTGTCCTAGCCTTTTTGAAATGTGTTGCAGGCATCCATTTCCATCCATTCATCCATTTTCATAACCGTCTATCCTGCTAATCAGGGTCGCGGGTGGCTGGAGCCTATCCCAGCTGTCATTGGGGGAGAGGCAGGGTACACCCTGGTTTGGTCGCCAGTCAATCGCAGGGCTGACATAGAAACAAACAACCATTCACGCACACACTCACACCTACGGGCAGTTTAGAGTAATCAATTAACCTAACATGGGCATGTTTTTGGTCTGTGGGAGGAAGCCAGAGTACCCAGAGAGAACCAATGCATGCACAAGGAGGACATGTAAACTCTACACAGAAAGGCCAACCATGCCCGAACCGGGAATCGACCCAGTGACCTGCTTGCTGTGAGGCTGAAGCGCTACGGCATCCATTTCAAAAAGAGCAAATATTTGCACAAAAAACACCCCAAAATTTTTCAGTTTGAACCCTAAAATATCTTGTCTTTGTGGTGTATTCATTTGAATATAGGTTGAAGATGATTTGCAAATCATTGTATTCCATTTTTATTTACACTTTAAACTACATGCCAACCTTGTTGGAATTGGGGTTGTCAATAATTAAAAAGAAAAAAAAAACTGATCCTCAAATAATAACATACCATTAATAGTATCATTTTATATGGCATCTAGACTTTTCTTGGAATTGGGGTTTGATCATTTACCTGATCACAGGCGCTTAGTCCAACCCCAATTCTGATGTAGCTGGAGCGTAAAATGTTAATAGAGAGATATGATCTTATGATCATTGAACCTATCAATTGACTACACAACAAAGACCAGATATTGATTGTGAAAAATGATAAACTACGCTGTTTATTTTGCAAAAATTCACTCATTTTGGATTTGAGGCTTGCAACACGTCATTGTTATCATTGTGTTCTGTTTTTGTTTACATTATACATAATGTCCCACCTCATTTGAATTGGGGTTAATTCCCAAGGATAAATTATATTCAAGTTAATTGTTGTCTTTAAAATCTAAAGAGCAATAGGAAAGTTGGAAAATAATTAGACACAAGACAAATAATTGATTGTGTGAAATGACTGTCTAGTACTCTATGTTTATTCTTTAATTATAAGAGTAAACAATGAATCATCAAGGATTGACACTTTTGTATTTTCTTTTCTTTGTATTTTACCTCCCCCCTCTCCTCTCTTGGATTGAAAAGTAAAATGTCCTGAATGAGTGAATAGAAAGACAGACTGAAGACAGCAGAGTGGTGAATATATGAATGAGATGTGCTCGAAAGGTCAAAAAGCTGGTCAAAAATAGAGCCCCCTTCTGAACTGTCCACGAGACCTGTGATTGGCTGAGATCATTTTGCTTTTCTCTAATTGGCCAGTTGCTCAACCGCCTTCGGAATCTTCCATTCTACTAGATGGTGATGGGAGGTGCTCCAAAACCAGTTTGTGATTTTAAAGTAAAAGTACATGTATATATGTTAAATAAAATATTTCCAGCCAATTACTACAAAGATATATTTCAGTTAGTATCAAAGTTGTTTCACATGTGAGAACCGTATGAAAGAAGCGGGAATTATGCGAAACAATAACACAGCCTCCCCCTTCTGTGTGAAGTTAGCACTGTCCGATTGTAGTCCTTTCTGTGAGGAGCTGCTGGATCGATTCTTCAACAAAACTCCTGTTTCTCTGGGGTGATCGATCGGTGAGGCAGGTGTCAGTTGTGCAGGTGTGCTCCAGGCTCCAGGCTCCAGGCTCTTGTCCGGCTCCTCTTCGTCTCGTCCACCTGTGTAGAACCATGCTGCGCGTGCGGGCGGCTGTGTGCCAGTCTTGGAGGGGGTAAGTGTTTCACATGAGCGGGCACGAGACTCCTTCACCTCCACGGTGACTTTATACCATGTCAGCTAATGCTAGCTCGTTTCAGGACCGGCTCTGTTTATAATTATTGATTCTCTTCAACAAGGAGTGGTTTAAACACGCTGTTAGCGGAGTAATAACCTCACACGTTATGTAATGACACCTAATCTGTGAGCCCAACTTCACACCGTCCGACAGTTCGCTCTCAAACTAAATCAGAAATATAAAATCATCTTCCTTACGTATAAAACTGCCGGAAGTTGTCTTCAGCGTATTCCTCTGACTGTTTGGACATACTGCATGAGTTATTACCTATTAACTAATGAGCAATGAGCTTGCTATTACCGATTTTATCGATGAATGAGCGAAAGTACGGTGGCCCAGAAGTGCTAAACACGTCAAAACATAAGGTATGAACCTAATATGAGCGCACGTTCTTCTCTCTTTAAGTGGAAGTCAAATATGGTCTTTCCAACAATCACAGCTACCTGTGTCTATTCTCCCTCAAGCTTACAGTACCCAGCACATCTCTAACATGTCTTCTGTTGACACATCTGTAAAAAGCGATTTAGTTTGCTAACCTGATGTTGATGACAAGGAGGGGAGACAGGGGAAGCACTATATGAGTTGTTGCCCATTTCACATGTGCACTGCTGTGGTTATTTTTCTAGGATGAGGTGCCCATGAGAGTGCAAACAGCCCCTTGAGAAAAAAAATCTGCATGAAGTAGAGTGAGAAGTGCAGCAGGTGAAAGTGGGCGGGATGAGTAACATCTAAGCTTGAATCTTGGGTAGGTTGCCAAAGGGGGCCTGTAAGGACAAGAAGCTCCTGTGACACATGACAAATATGATCCTGTATTTTCAAACTTTTACCATTAAACATTTATAACCCAGTTTTTGTAAGAGCAGATCAACAATCACTCTGATTCTAAGTCTTTCAGTTGGTGCTTTTCATACAGCCACTGATTACAAAAAAACCACTGTTTGGTACTAGTTTGTCCGTTGTCAACACTATTTCCTGTTGAGATAATCTTAGTAGAAGTGGAAATAATGTAAAGCTTAAGAAAAGTACATAAGGTGCTTAAAATATTCCTGATAACTGTGCTGATGTTGTGCCATAAGCCAGTCAGACAGCGTAAATTTAAATCTTAAAGTTATGCTGCTGCTACTTATTAAAACACTCACATGATTCCACTACTGTATTCAGTGTGATAAAAAGGTGTGTGTGAGGGTTTTACGGGGTCATTCACCTTCTCAGGTACATAGTTTTACTTTATATATCATTGTGTAATAGTCAGTTTTTTCAGCAGCAGATTATTCAGGACAAATATTCTCAGTAGACAAACAAAGATAATTATGATGTAAAAATAATGCTTGTGAAGCAGGGTGGGAGTGTGCAGTTTGGATGTGCAAACCCTCTGAAACTGTCTGATTCTGAGGCACAGTTTTTTTTTCCATGACAGCTGTAAAAACTCCTGTAACTCAGATTCCTCGAACTCCCTAATGTTTATTATCTCTCACTGTAGGTGTCTGAACTACAGAAGCACAGGAGGTGTTCAGTGCGCCGCTCAAACACAGCCACATGCCTGAGAAAAATGCTGTCAGGGAAGTTTAGGAGAGTTTTTGAGAAGACTTTTTTGAAGTATGAGAAACCAATCATGCCTCCAGCTGCATCCCCACCCCCTGATATCATCAACCCACTGACCTTCAGTTTAGAAAGTTTAGACTTTAGCTGTTAATCATGAACCAAAAGGAAAAGATGCCAGGGATTCTGCTGTGTATCTTTCAGGAAACTGGATAAATCTGGAAAAAAGTCTGCCCCAAGTATGTCACAGAAAGAAGAGCTTTTTTTTTTTTTTTTAATATTTTTTCTACAAAGTGACATCTTTGTATCAGGTTTTCTTCTGTCTGAAACCCAAATACATGACAATTCATATACAGAGGTCAAAGAAATCAAACATCAAAATCAGTTCACACATGATTGTGTAAGAAGCGTAATTTCATAATCCCTGATGGAGCCCAGTGTGCTCGGTTTTGTTCTTATTTTGTCCCTGAGAGACTCAGATTGTTACTTCAGGTGTCTGATAACATTAGAGAAGGTCATTTTTTAGCCAACAGTATCACGCTCTTTGGAAGAGACCCAACTCTACTGACAAAACTGACAGCTTCACCAAGACACAGGAGGTCACAGGCTTCTTGTCTTCTGCTGTCTTCAGCAGTTTTCATTCATTGTTCTATAACTTTAGTCTTTTAAATGACTAGTTTGGAGCCTGCTTGACATATCGGCAACCTAGAAAAGGAAGCCTGTGACGATGAGTTGATAGAATTGATAAAAAATGGATTCGCAAAAGCTTCAATGAAGTTTTTCATTATTCAGTGGTTGTTGAACCACTTTGACTTCAAATTATTTGTCATCTTCTCCCTCATAGATAGAATTGGTTGTCAATTTAGAACTGTCTGAAGGTGCAGTTTGACTGGAGTAAAGACTGTATAATTCAACTGGTGGCGGGGCTGTATACATCACACATAAACAGATGAGCATGGCTGAGGAGAAGCAGAGCTTGTAGAGGAAAACAAATTTACTCATAAAAAAAGGATACTGAGAAGTTCTTGACGCCAAAGCTAGCATTGGCTGCTACAGACAATGGTAGGATGGAGGGTGGGTGTTTTAGTGTTCTGATTGACCTGAAAGTGATAGATTTTGGACACAGTTTTATTTTAATGTCTTTTGGCCCATTGAGCTCTCCATCTGACATCATATCAATGTGTTTTCTACTATTTGTCCATACTGTTAAAAATAGTTTGTGATCCAGCTACTCAAAATCATCAATAATTGTGCTTTCTTTTTTAAGAACTCTGGGACATTTTAGGTCAAAACCTGTGATCTTTGATCATTTGATGTGATTTTTCTTGTTAAATAAAATTAATAAAGAGAAGAGGAGTTTTTACATTTTTTCCCTAATTCACTCACTAATTGTAAAAATAATTGTTAGACTAATCAGTCATTAAAAAATCATTAGTTGCAGCCCTAATTTTTTTGTCTTTATTCTGTCCCTCTGGTACTCCTGTAGTAGTGTTGCATGATTTCCAGCTGAAAAATAATATTCCCTTCATTTCTCTCTGTGGTGTTTTAGGAAATGCCTGTTTCAGCCTCTGTCTGAGGCACTTCACCTGAAACACAGTGAAAAAATCTGTGTTAACATGGACAGGCTGAGGAACTTAAAAAGCTGTAGTATGTATCAGACGTTGCGCTAGATGTTTTACTTGTCCGTCATTTTGACAGACAGGGTCATAAAATTTCCGTCATGATGAATAAAGTTCAGTCAGTTCAAAAAAAAAAAAAACATAATAGATTTGCGAGCAGAAGAAATGTGCACTTACAGCGAGTAGAACACGCTTTTTTAACAATTGAAATTAAAACACAACGCATCAAGTCCACAGCTCTTGAGCGAGCTGTCAGCAACGGGATAGCGGAGGAATTGAGTAAAGTATCTGTGATAATTTCCAGATGCTCAGAGGGAAATCTCTTTTCCAGAGATTTAATAAGCCCCGCGATGTACTCCTTTGACATTTCACACGCCGGTAGCAGGCAGAGCATGTAAGCGGAGCGGAGCGACTGAATTTTGAAAAGAGCGCGGGGCGGGATTGTTTTTTTTTTAATGAATGGGGAGGCCGAGCAGGGCCGTTCTGCTCCATTTTCGCTCGTTTCCGCTCACGTCAAGGGTTTGATGCATAGTGCAGCGGGTGTGAGACGATCTAATCATGAATAGCTCCTCTCTACACCTGCAGCTCTGGTGGATACTTTAAGATCACTGACTCGCTCATTTCGCTGTCAAGCTAAAAGGGATTCTGAGCTGAGTGTCCGGGCCGGCTCACTGCCCCATAGACCCCAGAGACGCCAAACGTCCGATGGGCGGTCCGTCTGTGGGCTACAGGGATGAATGAGAAGGAATTCGTGTCGGATTCTTGTGATAAGAAGCTGATTTTAAACAAAAGACGAGCGCGTTCCAGGGCATATATTTAATCAATGAAATGTACACACAGCAGTACATATTTCACCACTTTCTTTTCGACATTTCAGGGGAAGCTGAGCTTCCCTCGCAGTCTTAGAGCAATCGCCACTGGACATAATGTACAGGTGTAGTGTTCTGTATACACAAACGATCAGGGAACAAATTTTTTATTCTCCTCCACTTATTTTGGGTCTAAGGCTTTAATTAATTATATTCGTTTGGAGCGAGCGCAGAGCGAGTGTGGAGCGGAGCGGCATGACGCGAGTTAGAGCAGCGAGCGAGGGAGGCAAACACCGTGGGGAGCAAGGAGCGGAAACTCTCGCCGCTCCGCTCCGTTGACATGCTCTGGTAGCGGGGCCGATCGATGCATACGTGTAAATGGATAAGGCAAGCCAGCATATCAGAGAATGTGGGTTCATTCATACACAAGACAACACAATGCCTACTTAATTATGCACGCTCGCCACCAACTGGACAGGGGGTGAACTACAGGTGCTATATGTGAGTGATGAATGGATGAGTGATGTGATGTGACAGTGACTGGATCGCTCGCCGGTTTCTAATCCGTCAAAATGACAGACTACATCAGGATTTTTCCGTCATTGCTCAAAAAAATCCGTCAAAGACGGAGAATAATCGGTTAACGCGACCTCTGGTATGTATGCCAGGCCTGTATTTGCCACATAGCTGTTGGTGTCATTTACAGGACAGAGGCTGAAGCAGAGGTGAGCTGATCTTCTGGTGTATAGATTAAGTGTTCGAAGAAGTGGAGCAAAAGATGCACATTTTGTTGAAAGGCAGTCAGAAGATTCAGCAGCACAAGCACAATGCGGTAGTCCACCATTGTTGCTGTTGTTGTCCTGGGTTGCACATGGTAATGCCACAGTGAAGGTGTTATGGACACAAGCAAAGCAGAACATGTCATCAGTGCTTCCACTGAAAGCGTTGTGGTGTAAACGACCCTGAACCAGTTCTGTGTAGCTGCTGTCTCTTTAAGGCTGACAGCTCCACAAACCAGCTTCTCCCTGATTGGGCAGCCCTCTGGTGGAGCTATGGGCAGACCTTAGTTTTCGATGCCCCCCTTTTCCAGCATGTTGGAACATCTAGACAGACCCAATTGTTTCAGCAAGGCCTGTGGAGATTTTGTGCTTTTATTTATTTATTTTTTCTCATTCGAAAGAATAAATGCAGAGAGTGATGTGTCTGCTTTTTTTGTTTAAACAAAAACGTCTGTCTCCTTTTGGATCCTCTGTAATGCTTCCAAAGACTTTCAGCATCAAGTTAAACCTGTTAAAAACCGGAACTTCAAGTTTACTTAGTCTGATTTGTGCATCCACCCCAAGGACCCCTGTAAATCCACTACAGCTTGTTTAAGTAAATAAAGGGAAGTGAAGTGATTCCAAATCTGTTCCACTGAAGCCATATGCAGTCCCAAAAGCACTACTACGACTGCAATAAGCCGGCTCAGGTCTAACGCTTGTTTTCCCCCTATGAATTCATGAAAGACATTTGTTTTGTGTGTTTGAAGGTTCAAAACGTTCCCCTGTGCTGCTGTGGAGGTGAAAAATGAGCCCATCCTGGGCTTCAATGAGGGCAGCACGGAGAGGAAAGAGCTGCTGAAGGTCTGATAATCAAACACATGAACGCTCTTTTACACACCCTGAATATGAGTGATGATGGTGTCTGACGGGATCATTTCAGGCTCTGGACGCTCTGAAGGGGAAGACTGAAGAGATCCCGTGTGTCGTTGGAGATGAACATGTGTGGACCAAAGACATCAGATATCAGTTATCAGTGAGTAAAGTCAACAGATCATCCTGTAATCTAAATCAACAATTGCTCCATGTAAACACGTCACGCCTGACATCACTCCTCAAACACACCACTTCTTAAGTTTACAGTTTCAGACATGAATATTAATGATTCACACACTCATTTTCAGCTCATCTCTCACTAACTTTCTCTTTTTCTCTTTAAAGCCATTCAATCACTCGCACAAAGTGGCAAAGTTCTGTTATGCTGACAAGGTAAGCTTTCCTCTGTGTGACTGCTAATAGGATCTTGACTGCCCCCAGCAGTCTTAAGGAATTCTTCCACATCTTTGATTCGATTTCTTTGCCCCTTAATTCTGTTTAAAATGATTTTTTTTGTTTTGCACCACTTTGGACCTGTTATGTTGGGTTTCCTGAGACAGAATTATGTACTTTATTTGTCTTATTTGCTGTCCTCTTCTTTTTTCCTGAACGTGACTGATTCAGGAGCTTATCAACAAAGCCATCCTGGCGTCTGTGGCAGCGAGGAAAGAGTGGGACCTGAGGCCGGTCCAGGACAGAGCACAGATCCTCTTTAAGGCAGCTGATGTCATCGGGGGACCAAAGAGAGCAGAAGTCCTCGCAAAGACCATGATCGGACAGGTATGTACATCACTTCTTTACCTACTTACATAGATGAAATAAAATTCCACTCCATCACAATCTGGTTTCTGTCTTTTTATATTACCACTCAAATTAACATGAAAACATTCCTATCTCTGCAGGTTTTTCTATTTGTATATGAATGTGTTGTCTCCTGTTGTTTTCTTGTATTTATCATCACTTTGCTCAAAATATTCAGACTGTACTTTTAACCCGAGTAATTTCACTAAACTTTTACCATCTGTCTTTCAGGGTAAGACAGTGGTGCAGGCGGAAATCGATGCTGCAGCAGAGCTGATCGATTTCTTCAGGTTCAACGCCAAACATGCTGTGGAGCTGGAGAAGCAGCAGCCGTTAGACGCCCAGGGCAGCACCAACACGATGCTGTATCGGGGACTGGAGGTGAGAACAAGAAAGACACACACGCCCTGAACAGCTCAGGATCACTTTAGGTACTTACCCAGTCAGTCTTTATTTCTCATGTGTGAATCTGTCCTTCCATCTTCTTCCTCAGGGGTTTGTAGCAGCTGTGGCTCCCTTTAACTTCACTGCCATCGGGGGAAACCTGGCAGGTACCCCTGCTCTGATGGTGAGTGTGTGTGAGAGTCAGCTCAGCCTTACTCTCTGTGGGGTGACTTTGCTTTTCTCTGGTCACCAAGAATCTGAAGTGTCATGTGCTGTGCAGAAATGGGTAGTTCCCGTGTGAATCTCTCCATAACTGGGATCCTGTTCCCTGTGTTCAGGTTTTGGGGGGCTCAGCTGTTTCTGTCTCAGCAGAGCTGCTTTGTGTAAGCGCTGTACAAATACAGCTTTGGGCTTATTGATTATAATTTGTTGTTTAACCTTATAGTAAAAAAGTGACTGTAGGACTTGCTTTGTTGTTTTATAAAATTTAGGACTCAAATTTTTTTTATGAGTTGCTGGATCTGCAGTTTGGAGACTGTTGATTCAGGCAATGATAAGCTGTGAAAAGTAAACTTCAAGTTTTTCGATTTATTTTACATTGATGGGTTGAATCTGAACTATGATTCAGCTTTTTGTTGATTTTCAAGATTAACGTGTTCATTCACCTGTTGCACTAACCCATCCCTCACTCAATGAGTTGAACCAGAGTACAGAGTTGAAGTGTTGATCCTACTGAGTTACATGTATTTTTCAGGGTAATGTGGTTCTGTGGAAGCCCAGTGACACGGCCATGTCTGCCAGCTACGCAGTCTACAAAATCCTGAGGGATTGTGGTCTGCCTCCAAACATCATCCAGTTCCTTCCAGCTGATGGTCCCGTGTTTGGGGACTCCATCACCTCCTCTGAGCACCTGGCTGGCATCAACTTCACCGGCAGTGTCCCGTAAGAGGATCTTAAAAAGAATTTTAGTTCGAAATGTGACACATAATGTTTTTTTATTTCCACTCTAGCTGTGGAGCTGTGAATTATTTTACTGAACGCACAGAACACTATGATCCAGCTGTTCTTAGTAAAGAACATGTCATACATGTCTTTCTTGGGGTTGGCTTTAGCTCTAAGGCTTTGAAATAACAGTATGGATTCTCAAAATCATGTGATCTATAAATTCTGACGTCCAGAAACTGCAGCGTGTTTTTATTTTTAGGACCTTTAAGCGTCTTTGGAAGCAGGTGGCACAGAATCTGGACACCTACAGGGTTTTTCCTCGACTGGCAGGAGGTGAGCAGGACCTCCAGAACCTCAGAATAGAAGTTCTGTCTGCAGGCTGATGCAGAGAGGAATGACAGCTCAACATGTCAGTCAGAACATCCCGAAAGGATTCAGACTCAGAGGATTTGTGATGTTTTTTCTGTCACTAAATGTTTCCAGAGTGCGGAGGGAAGAATTTCCACTTTATCCACACGTCTGCTGATGTTGAGAGCGTGGTGAACGGCACGGTCCGCTCAGCGTTTGAGTACGGAGGTCAGAAGTGTTCAGCCTGCTCCAGGATGTACGTACCTGACAGCATGTGGCCCAAAATCAAACAGGAGCTGCTGGACATCCACAAGAACATCAAAGTTGGGGACGTGAGTCAAACACACACAGGCTGAGCTGGTACTCCCTTTAACAGCCCCTCTGGGTCTAAAGTATTTCTCAGTTTGATGAGGGAAATCTGAAAAAACCACACTTACAAAGCTCTGACTAATAGTATACACCTTTTATAGATTGACAGATTTTAGAAACAGTTTTTGCTGAACCACAAACAGATGAACAGACTGTCCTCTTGTTGGTATAACAGATGTAATACTTGTGTTGTGTCATGCCGTCTGAAAAAGAAGCAGAGAGTATTTTTTTCCCTTTTTTTAAGTCAGTTTAAAGTTGTTCATTACACACTCCTCATGAAGAAAGTTCATTTGCTCCTGCAGATGTTTCTAAAATATTGACTGAAATTTTTCTTCTCTTTTAGCCCGTGGAGGATTTCAACACCTTTTTCTCAGCAGTGATTGACGACAAGGTAAGTCTTCTTCCAGTCTAACTTCTCTTTGAAGTTTGTTCGTTGATTTGTTCATGACCACATTTTCTCCTCCTTTGGCTCCCACAGTCATTCGCTCGGAACAAGAAGTGGCTGGACCACGCCAAGTCCTCCCCCAATCTGAAGGTCATCGCTGGCGGGAACTGTGACGGCAGTAAGGGTTACTTTGTGGAGCCAACCATCGTGGAGACTACCGATCCTCAGGACGCCATCATGAACGAGGTGTCGGACTTAGTTTCAAATTCACTGCTGAAAACCTTTATGAAGCAGCCTGTTAGGGGTGTCTTTACAGTGGTCCTGTTAAAAAACATGCTGCTGACAGCAGCAGGAAAAACACCACAGCACCTCAAAGTGCACTGACAGCTGTTGATTTGATTCTCCTCTGCCAAGGACATTATTTCATATTTGCAATTTAAATGATAAAAACATCAACACTCTGAGATATCCCTGTGCAAAATATCCTGATTCTCCTCAGTCTATTTTCCACCTTCAGGACAAGTGACTGATAATAGTCCTGTTCAGTTGGAAATAACTTGTGCTTTTTGTTGTACAGGAGATCTTCGGGCCGATCCTCTCCGTCTACGTTTATCCTGACAATCAGTACAAAAAGGTCCTACAGCTGATTGACAGCACATCCCCATACGCACTGACTGGAGCTGTGTATGCACAGGACAAGTGAGACCTGTTTGTCACACACACTCACATTCATGGGACAGAGGGACCCAACTCTGTTCGATCTCAGTGATTCAGATCTTTGACTCTTTTTCTTCTCTGCAGTGAGGGTGATTGAAAATCAGTTTTATTTAAAGAGCACAAAATCATGACAAACATTACCTCAAGGCACTTTCCAAAATCATTAACCGGTCTAGACCTAATAATGTTTTTGAAATTTTGTTTTATTAACAGAGACCAAGCATCAAGACAGGATAAGAACTTTAATCTCATCTTAACCCACCATGAGAGCAGACCTTTACAGCATTTAGTGAGTTACAATGGAGAGGAACAACTCTCCTTTAATAGGCAGAAATCTTGGACAGAACCAGACTCATGTTAGACAGACAGACAGAGGCAGAGACAGTGGGACACAGACAGACAGTTTCAGAAAGAGTGACAGATACAGAAAGACATGGACAGTCAGTAGATTCGGCTTGGTAGTAATGATTTTGGTGAAACTGTCAAAGCCACAGCAGCTGGAGTCTTATGTCAGCTGGTAAATCCACAGCAACAATCCAGATAAACCTACAAAACAAGCTCAGAGACTCCTAGAGGATCATGGTTAATAACTATAATAATGCATTAAGATAAAAGTTAGACTGACAGATAGAGGAGAAAGGGAAACAGAAGCCTAGTGTGTCAGTTTAGACCTAAAACTAAGAGCTGGTTCAGGCCTGATCCAGCTCTAACTAAAAGCTTTATCAGAAAGGAAAGTTTTCAGTCTGTCTCTCTATAAAATAGAGAGAGTGTCCGCCCCCTGGACCTCGTCTGGTAAAGGATTCCAAAGAAGAGGAGCCTGATAACTAAAGGCTCATCCTCCCATACTACTTTTAGAGACTGTAGTCATGACAAGCAGGCCTGCATGCTGAGAGCACAGTGATCTAAACTGATAATACCAGACAACGAGCTCTTGAATAAAAGACGGCCCAATGTCATTAAGAGCTTTAGAAGTCAGAAGAAGAAATTTAAATGATATTCTAAGTTTTATATTCAGTGTCAAAACGTCAACACTGGAGAGATGTGTTCTCTCCTCCTGGTTCTTGTTAATACCCGAGCTGCAGCATTCTGAACTAACTAAAGGGTCCTCATAGACTTGTTAGAACAGCCTGATAAAAGAGAGTTACAGTAATCTAACCTGGAGGAAAAATACAGACACAGCACATGTTATCCTCACATTTTTTCGGAAAAGCTTCAAACTTTAGTTTCACAGGTGGTTCACTCTTTGAGCCTTTTATTGAAGTGAGTTAAGGTGCAGTCTGAAGTGAATCTGTGCTGGATAACCATTGTATAATCTAGATGCTCGTGTGAGAGCAGGTTCACTACTTACAAAAACAAGGTCTATGAGACTTGCTGCATGCTAACATACTTTAGGCTCTGTGGTTCCAAACTCCCAGCTCTGAGAGAAAAGCATCTCCTGCCTTGTGACATCTTTGACCATCTCACTCCAAATCTTTGACATGAGACATGAAAGGGCTTCAAACCAAAAGTATGTGTGTGTGTGTGTTTCAGGAGTGTGATCGATGAGGCGGCTGCAGTTCTGAGAAACGCTGCAGGGAACTACTACGTCAACGATAAATCTACTGGCTCCATTGTGGCTCAGCAGCCGTTTGGCGGCGCCAGAGCTTCAGGTAAGAGACTCTTCCCTCTTAGTGAGGTCACAGAAGCTGGAGAGAAATGGTTTGTGTTTCTGATGTTTTTATATATATATATATATGTGTGTGTGTGTTTGTGCGTGCGTGCGTGCGTATGTGTGTGAGTGAGTGAGTGAGTGAGTGCGAAATAAGCTTGTGACAATACACATCAATTGATCCCTCTCATAAAAGTTCCTTTCAGTTTAGGGCAGGGACACTTTTAGTAGCTGATAAAGACTGGTCTCCATTAGAAGTGCAGTATAAACTCTTTTTTTTTCATACTCTTACTTTAACACATCACGTTGACTGATTGGGACCTGAATTCCTCCAGGATGCTCTTCTCTCTTCATTATTTGGAGAAATGAGAATAGCATCCAGGTTGTCACTGTCTCCTACAAGTGGCTCAGGAGGAAAGCTGAACAAATTTATGCACCGAGATTGAAATAAGGCTGAAGTAACAACAGGAAGCTCATCTTTGCTGAGCATGTTTCATCAAACAGTAATCAGGAGTCTGTCACTCTGTAATGCCTGTCCTAAATAAAAGGCAGGGGGAGTTTACAGATGGTCTGGAATAAAAGCCCAGGACTGTTGACTGAAGCTTTATGGTCATTTGAGCGGTGGTTAACAGCTTTTTTTCCTCACTGTGCTTGTGACATTTTTTAACAGGCTTCGTCCCTGAAACCTTTTGAGCCTCACTGACGAAGGCGATGCTTTACTGTCAGTCTCTAATGTTAGTAACAGAAGAGGAAAAGTGTTCTTTGTCTTATTTTTGCTGACTCTGATGTTCACCCTCACTCCCCTTCAAGGTACAAATGACAAACCGGGCGGTCCACACTACGTCCTCAGGTGGACGTCTCCACAGGTGGTGAAGCAGACCCATGTCCCCCTCACAGACTGGAAGTACCCTTACATGGGCTGAGAGTGAACCCCCTGGTCCTGTCCTGATGCTGCCTGCTCGTCCAATCAGAGTCCGTCAGCCCCTCCTCCCCCTCCTCTTTTCCCTGTCTTTGCACTGATCCTGGATGAATGTATTAGAGTGAGTGGGAGCAGAGCCATGAGAGCGTCTTCCACCCAAAAACCAGAGCTGCCTCGATTCATCACATCTCACCATCTGCGCTCTTATTCAGAAAGTTCAGTTTGGAGAATTTTTAGAGTGATCTCGTGATTTTCAGATACAGAGTTTTAGTTATATTCATCAGACTGAAATTACAGTTACATTCAATGACTCCCATTGATGTTAGATCAATAGATGTCCAATTTTTATGGAAGAATTTTTACTCGCAGAATTATGAATATTCTGTTTTTTATTTCAACCATGCATGTCAAAAAGTATTATTAGGTCAATTATGAGTATGTTACTAGAAGCACGTGAGCTAATTCTCATGTTGGTTAGTTTGTACCCTTAAGAATATACATGTCAATAATTATGTCTAAGAAGAGATGTTTACTCTTTGTGCTAACTCTTTGTGTCCCAGTAGGATCCTGACGTGGCAGAAAGACAAACTGCACTTTAAGCACACAGGTGATCTTTGAGCTGACCTGAATATCTGATGTCCCTGCATCTCTGAATAACGTCCGTAATGAGTCTCGTATCTGCTGATGTTCTTTTATTACAAACATATTTTCTGAAGAGTATTTTATATCTTAAGCTTGTGCTGTCTTAACAGAAATGCAGATACTTAATTCTATTTTCAGAACATGCCTGCCTTAGTAACTGTGGAAAATCAAGTATATCATTTTTGACAATGCAAATTAAATTATTTTAATCAAAATATTGCTTTTGGCTTCTTGTTTAATTACTTCCTGAAGGGTTGAGAGGAATTATAGCCACACTTCAATATGTGTCCCAGATAGACAGCAGAAAGGTTTCTCCTGTAGATGGGGGTGGGCTGGTCATGGGGGCGGGGGGGTTCCTGAACAGCCGGTTTGTTCCAGGCTGGTAGCCGGAATATGTTTTTTTTGTTTTACCTCAAATTCAGCCATGGTTGACTGCCGCAACCTGCCCCTGCAGCTGCAGTCAGCAAGCACAGCAGGGGGGCCTGTGGCAAAGGCACTTAATGCAAATGTTAGCCTATTAGTAAACAATTAGTAGACAAGTGGATGATAGAAGAAAAAGAAGTAAAAATGTGTTTACAACTAATTTTATCTGTGCTATACAATATGATTTCATGCTATTTAACCTTTGACAACATAACCTGTTGAAAATGGCTCTTTTTACCTGCACGCAGTTTGACCCTGACTGGGCATCACAAAATCAACATCAACAACAGAGCTCCTCCTTGGTACTTTTGTGGGTGAGTTGGACAGGCAGTTTATCAGACATCAATGACACTGATGACAGCACCATACACTGTTTAATGTGTGTTCTTTTAACCTAAAAATATGATGTCAAGGGCTGCCTTAAAATTTCAAACTAGATCAAAAAATGCATTGTATTCTTCTACCATCAATAGAAGTTATCTTGATTAAATGTGTCCTTGTTTGGCTGATTTTGTTAGTTCACTTCATTTCTTCAGGTAGTTGTTTAAAAGAATTAATCGATTTCAACTGAAATTACAATTAAGTTTTGTCAACCTTTATTTTTGTTCATTTAAATTCTGTTTTTTATCTTAACTTATTCAGCTGGAGTCCATTTTTTCCCTAATTCACCTCTTGAGTTTTGTAAACCACTGGTTTCGGCCCGCATGTCTCTGCCAGGGACTCAGATAGCCTGTCTGTCTGACTGACTGACTGTCTGTTTGTCTGTCTGTCTGACTGTCTGTCTGACTGTCTTTCTATCTGTCTGTCTGTCTGTCTGTCTGTCTGTCTGTCAGTACATACTGTGGAGTAAATACACCCAGATATCTGTCCACAGCAGGGTCTCACATCCACTGTGTTCCTCCTCACTCATGATACAACTGTGAGGTTATAATTCACAAAGGCATTCTGGGTATAACTTGAAAGCTGTAGCTTTACCAAACAGCTGGGAGGGGCTTAAGTGTTTGTCAAGTCAACACGCATTACTGATTTATTTGGACATAGAATTTTAAGTTGAAATATATTTTAAAGTTGAGACCATGCCACAATCTTGTTTTATCACAACGACTTCAGTAATCTTTTGTCACACTCACATGGAATAAAATGCTGGAAAAATAAACATTTAAAACTGCATTTCACAGTGTGGGGAAAAGTTGAGCCCCATCTTGCACTGCTGCACTCTAACTCCTTCTACTCCTCCAACTGAACCCTTCGTTCAGTATAAATCCATCAATAGATAAGAAACAACATAACATACCCCCAATGTGGTTTGACTGACAGGCAGGGGTGCATCTTTTTAGACTGGGGTGTCCCAACCAGGCCACAGACTTATGCAGGAGGTGAAAGTTATGCAGGCCCACACTTCAGTAAATAGCATTTATGTTTGCGTATGAAAACAAAGCATTAAAAAATCCATTTGAAGCTAAAACTTAACAACAGTGCTGTCTTGCACTGAAAACATTTTCGTACATGTTTTATTTGCTTCAAAACATTCCAATCAATACAGGTTTGTCATAAGTTGTGAGATACATTTTCACAACTATCAGTAATAAATTCACTTTCTTTGTAAAAAAGCAAATATACTCATTTATTATAACTGCAAATAGCACTGTTACCCAAAACAATCACAATTACAATCACACAATTTGGCCTAATTGTGTAGCACCAGTGTAACGATATTAAAATCATGGTCTCACTTGCATATTTCCTTCCATCAGATAAAAGCCTGCCCCTGTCTGTACGAGTCTTTAAAATGAAACATCCATTTAAATCTTACAGAATGTATGAGACTGAAAAGGACCTTACCTCAGCAGGACACTCAGCAGACAGGGAGCTGCTTGGGCCTGCAGAGTCCTGGGGTCATCTGACAGAAAATCATTACAAACAAAGAACATGCATCGATCAAAAGTGATCTCCCATATCAAAAATGCATTTCTGAAATCCTCTTTAAGTTCAAGCACAGGGATCATTTTATCAAAGACTAAACACACACAGGTCTACATGATAATTTTTTTTTTATCACTTTGAACAATAAATATCGTCTTTGTTGTATATTCAATTACATATAGGTTAAACAGGATTCGAGGATCTTTGTATTCTGTTTTTATTTACCGTTTCTACAATGTGCCAGCTTCATCGAAAAGTGGGTTTCACCCTAACAATGAAAAAGCAATAAAAATGGTTTATCAGTTGGAACTAACTTAAAAGCTGTCACAGAGGTCAGTTTCACAGCCTGGTGTGTTGCTTCCTTTGTGTTGTAGTGGCTGATTGAAGTGTGTGCCTCTGTACTGGGGTAACTCTGGGGTCTCTGTGTTAAATCTGCTGAAAGAATTATAGGCTGCAGAAGGGTGGGGTATGGAGGGTGGTGTCTGCTGATGCATGCTCTTTCTCCCTTATTTCCACATAATTCACAATGACAGGTGAAGACCCAGTGTCAAGCACCAACCCAGAGCTGTCACTCATCATCTTACACAGTGAACAGTGTGTCAGAACAGATGAAGTCACTGCTTCAGCGCTGTCCAAGAACACTAAGCATTAATTCATATTCCCATGCTCTGACAGGCCTCACTGCCTCCAGGTACTCCTCTGAAAACTTGATCATTAAAGCTCTGCGTCAAAACCTCCTGAGAAGAACATGCCATTAACTGCAACCCCAATACCAAGAGGTTGGGTAATTTTTGAAGCATCTTCTTCTTTTAACACCACTCTGAGTGTCTTGGGACTGAGGAGACCAGTTGCTGGAGTTTTAGGAGGAGAATATTTATCCATTCTTGTCTGATGTTACTCTTGTGTACCTTGACAGTCTTGGGTTTTCTTGTCAGGATTTTTGTTTTATGATGAACTTAAAGTTTTCAGTTGGTGAAGGTTGTTTCAGCAAACTGTCCAGTTCAGCACCTGCACAGGAAAAAAAGAGAGAGAATATTTCTGAGTCAACCTAACCTAGACAGTATTGACCACTCCAGAGTTAGAAGTCAGCATCAGGACATGTGACTGTTGTACCTGCACTGTAAAAAGTTTCCCTGTAAAACAATGGTATGTACTGGCAGAAGGGATGCCAGAAATTTTCTATAATTTAACAGCATGTTATGTTAACATCTGACATCTTACTTGAACCGGAAACATGCATAAGAAATACAACAGAAATATATATATGTGTGTGTGTATATATATATATATATATATATATATATATATATATATATATATATATATATATATATATATATATACACAGTGCTCAGCATAAATGAGTACACCCCCTTTGAAAAGTAAGATTTTAATCAATATCTCAATGACCACAAGAACAATCCCCAAAATTTTGACAAAACTAATGTTCATTGAACATTTGTTTCACTCACAACATGAAAGTAAGATTGATAATATAACTAAGATTACAAAATCATCAGTTTTACTCAAAATAGCTGATGCAAAAATGATTTCACCCCAGAACAAAAACTACTTCATCTAGTATTTTGTATGATCTACACGACTTTTGAGGACAGTACCAAGTCTTCAAGGCATGAAATGAACAAGTTGGCAACATACTGCAACTTCTATCTTCTTCCATTCTTCAGAAACGACCTCTTTTAGAGCCTGGATGCTGGATGGAGAGTGATGCTCAACTTGTCTCTTCAGAATTCCCCATAGGTGTTTACACATGAAGACGCTGCCACCACCATGTTTGACTGTAGGTACCATGCACTTCTCTTTGAACTCTTTTAAAAATGTTTGTATCACTTTTGCTACAGTATTCTGACTGACAAGTAAAGCTTTGCTGCTTTTCTTGTAGCCTTCACCTTTGTTGTGTAAATAAATTATTTTCTTTCTCAGGCTTTGTGACATCTCTCCACCATGTGGTGTCATTGCTGACAGCATGAAATGGAAAGGAATTTTCTGTGTTGAGTTACCTGTTTTATAATCAACTGTGTCCTGGACACCTGTTCAGCGAATAATTAGACTGACCTGTGGTTAAAATCTTATTATGATTCTGTGGTCTGAAATTTAGTTTTGCTCCTGAGACTGTCACTGGGGTGTAATTATTTTTGCAAAATGGTCTTGAGTGAATTTGTTGTTATTTTGTTTGTGCAAACTCATTAATCTTGTTTTCAATCAATGGCCCATATTTGTGGGAGTATTTTGTAATAGTGTGTCTCATGTATACAATAATAGAATAGTTATACTTAAAGATTTGCACTAGCCTTATTAAACTAGGGTGGGAAAATTGACCATAAATGAAGTTACCATGAAGAGTACAGACTATTAGTGCCACGTACAACAGACGGCTTTGCCATGTCAAAGGACAGATAGTCTGTGCCGCCCACTTAGAGAGCACAGCAGGCTCTTATGCCCACTGTGTTTCCTCCTCACTTATGGTGACTATGACTGGTAGGTTGCGATTCACAAAGGAACTCTGGGTAAAACTTTAGAGCTTTAGCCTTGCCAAACAGCTGGGAGGGGCTAAGGTGTGCTGAAAATTAGGAAACAAGGTGATAAGTGAGGATAAAGTGAGCAGTGATGCATGAGAAGAAAGTGTTTCCTGGAGGGGAGTCGTGTTTTCTGTTTGATAGTTTTATGCTTTTAAAAAATCAGACATAAACAAAAAACAGTTTTTATTGTGAAAAACAAAAACTATTGCAACCGTGAGTGAAGAGGGTACAGACACAGCAGCACAGTGCAATGTGTGAATAAAACATGGGTAATATTCCTGTGAAAAGGCCGTACAGAAAAATCGGTGCTTTTACTACAGTACATTGTACCCTAGTTTAAGGAGCTGTACCTGTTTATTGTCAGGATGGAGTTGGAGAACAATCTGACTTTTAACTCCATTCTCCTTCAAAGCATGTGCTCTCATCTTCTTGTTCCCAAATTGCAATGCAAAAAAAATAATAGTAATTACTGTTTAATTTTACAGAAGGTTTTTGTTCTGATCATTAACAGTGAGTGTCAACAATCTAAAGGAATGCACAGCAGGATCTCACATCAGCTGCTTTCTCTCTTCACTCACAGTTACACTTACTGACACTTACTATTCACAAAAGCATTCTGGTTATCATTTCTCAGCGCCTTACCCCCTCCCAGGTGTTTTGCAGAGCTTCAGCTCACAAGCTTTAAGCGTACCTTGTTATTGAGCATTCAGTGTGAAGCTACACTGGGGGTCATGACAGATGCAGTATGAAACAGTCAGCCGTGTGATTGGTGGAGCGGTGATAGAGGCAGGTCCTCTGTCTGCTCTGTCTGCAGGAGCTGGAGGTGGATGCTGACTGAACCTGAGTGAAGTTTGAAAGAGCTGCTGTGTTAATGAATGTGCATTTCTCACTGAAAGATAACCTCTTTTGCCTCAGTGTATCCATTGATGTGTGTTCAAAGACAATAACATGAGTGAAGCTACAGATATTTGGAGACATATGTTTGAAAATATAAAAAATTGCCCAATCAAACAAAGATGTCACAGGCCCCTGCAATACCTCCACTTGCTCCCCAGGGGCCACAGACCCCCAGTTGAAGACCTCTGCTTTAGACCTTCTCTGTCAGAGATGTTTACCTCATCTCTGTCAAACTTTCGATACAACCTGATGAAGGGCAGGTCAAATTTTTAAAACCCTTTTTCACTGTTACCACTGGAGTCTTAAATCAATGATGCTCAATTATTTATATTTCTCGGTGTGTGATGTTGGGCTTTGTGTTGTGTGTGCTCTGCTAGCTGCACAACAAATTACCTCTTATGGATACTAAAGATTATCTTGAAGCTCACACTGAAGGCACAGCAGGACATAACACTGATAACTCACTAATTTGTCATGATTTCATGTAAATGATTATTTGTTCCAACAGTATCGGCTGCCACACATTCATACAATCCAGGTTTATACAACTATATTCTTGGGGGTAAAAACATCATCCACATGGTGACTTTTCTAAAAAGACAATAATAACTGTTTAATATGCTGAAATTTTATGCTGGAATTTCTAATGTTTGCAGTTGTTCTGTATCTCTCACATAAATAGTGTATGCCTTTGTTTGTTTGTTTGATTAGACAAAGTATGTTAACAATTACTGAAATCAGGCTTTGTTTATAAGGTGAACCCAAGAACACGTAGTTATTATGTTTTATCATCTGTAAGTCTGGGCTGCTCAGCAAAGATGGGACCTGATCTAATATTTCTACCCAAACATTAGTATGTGCACCTCCTTTTTCATGATTCTGATGATTCTCCAACACAGAGGGATTAACCATGCTTAAAACACTTAAACAGTTTATGGAAACCACAGAACACCCAGTTTCCAGCAGTCATTTCAATAATGAAGGCCTACAGACAGAAATTGATCCATCAACCACTCCTTTAGGATCCTTTCTCCTCTTTCAGCTTGTTTTCATTTTAGCCTGTAGATGTCCTCCTTACCCCACTGTGCACTTCATCATCCCCCTTCTTCCAAAGAACATTTTTGTGTGTGTGTGTGTGTGTAGCAATGATTCTTCACATCAACCATATATGGAATTATGGAAATCAGAAAAATCACATCCCTAGTCCTTTTTTTTAACTCGAAGTAAATTAATGCAGTTAAGTCTCAGACAATGCAAAAACAGAGTCTCTGTAAAAGTCTGAGTATAAAGAAAATACTTGACCTGAAATGGGTGCTTGGGTTGGCGTCTCTTGAAATTAGTTGAGCGATGTGACAGACTGTGACCCATGTAGAGAGAACTGAAGCTTAGCTTGTGAGCAGGCTCCCAGGGAGAGGTCTGTGCTGAGCTGACCAGCATGTGCTGTTGTATGTGCTGTTGTATGTGCTGTGTTGTGTACAATTACAGCTGACATGCCACTCATACAACTGCAAAAAATTAATTGAAGCTGAAAAAATAGAGAAAGACACTAAAAACCTGATCTACCAAGATTCCACATAAGCATTGCTACATTGTGAGCACTAACAGTGGGCGTGGTGCAGGTGATCTACGATGACTGTGTGTGCAGTGAATAGCAGGTACAGAAGTGGTGAAAGTCATACATATTGGCAGCAACTTCAATTTTAAAGAGAAATACACTGACACAGAGCTGTAATGCACGTTGATGGTACATTTGAAGCGTCAGCATACATTTGCAACTCTTGAAATACTGAATCTAATCCACAGGAACCTGAATGTGACTTTGAAGCTTGCTCTGGGATGTGAAATTATTTTTTCCTGAATGAATATTGCTGACCTTGGTGATGATAGAAAACCAGCCTGGCTTGAAAACACTTTTATTAATTAAGTTATAGCTTAGAAAATTATCTAACACAAACTCACGAACAATGATCAACATGCACATTGGTATAGAAATCAAAACAGTTTCTTTTCATTATGAAAATACCATTCTACATGTCAGTATCTCACAGAGATCATCGATTAATACACCAGTATTAAGATAGGAAAACACTATATAAGAGCAATAAGGTTGCTTTGATGGCCATGGTTTAAAAACATAAAGACGCTATTTACACTTCACCAAGTACACTCTTTTTAACAACAGAAGACAAATAACAATCTGAACAAATTAACTATGTAGATGTTAATACTATAGATATTTGTTACTCTGGTATCACTATATTTACCATTTCAGCCAATGACCTCAATATTTTACCTTGGGTTGTACTTTGTGAATTAAACTAAGCACAAGGCCAAAAATAGTGAGTCACAGGTAAGAATACGGAGTAACGTCAAGTCCCAGAATTCACAACTGCAAACAAGAGGATTCACAAATGTTTTTCAACACAAGCACAAGTATAAAGATGACAGATTTAAGTTGTAATTTCCTTGTGGCGTCCATGCTGTTGTTTATGTGTCTGTCTGTGCTTGGGCAACACTAAAGTGATCACATTAAATCATATCCTGGAATCTATACGGCTGTGATTTGGGTGAATAGGAAGGAGACATCTGATTGGCTACAGAGATTTCCCTGCTGATTAAAATGCATCTACAAATATGACTATGGCAAGGGAGTCTCTAAATCCCTCACACAAATGCAGCAAGGTTCACAAATGACAGTTTTTAAACTGCAGAAAGAACAGTTCATATTTACATGTAACAAGATTAAATGTATTGTGTATTTATGGATTTCTTGTACATATATAAAAAAATGTTTGTGTGTGAATCAGAAATACTTTTGTGAAGCCTTCTGTGTGCATTTGTGAATTTTAATCCGATCTAACTCCATTGTATGTAAGAATGAGAATAAACTCAGAAAAATGATGACACATGGCAGGGTTGAACTCATTTGCCTCTGAGTCTGACTTACAGGGTTATCTTATTAATGGATATGATGTCAATGCTCAGTTCAAGTATTAGGACTGACTGCGTTAAGGCCTTTATATGCAGCGCTTCACAAAGGTATCGGAGCACCTGTCATAAAAATAATGAAACCATCCAGGGTCATGAAGTTCTTTGATTCAAACTTTTTCTTTCAGTGAGTTCTTTACTTATCACCATTTTGAGCAGAAGTGGGGAATTTCAAAGTCAGAAAGTCAGAGACGAATCAAGAATAAAGTCACTAAAACCATTTTTTGTCCCAACTGTAAATCAAAAATCTAAAAATTATTATGTGTCTTAATATTTTTTTCCTTCTCTTTTTGCAGAGTAGTACAGTTGAAAATTGTGAGTAACAACAATGATTGTTTTAGCATTAAAAATGTCATTTCAATTAAAAAGCTTGCAGGTACTAGTGGACCAAACATTACAGATACATAGAAAATGTGTTGTTCATCAGGAATAAAGTGTTATTTCAGGCAGTAGCAGAGCCCTGACTGGCTGGTGGTCTTATACCTTTGTTGAGCGCTGCATATAGCATTTTCTGAGTTGATCGAGTTTGACCTTCTTTGCATAACATGGCAATTAGTCCAATATACTCAAGAGTAAATCAACACTGGTCACATCGCTTCTTTGAATCATTTTCTCTGATTTTTTTTTAACAGCTCAAAAAAGTAGAAACAATAACAGTGAACAGTGCAATGTTGCAAAGAAAGAAAAATACGAAGCATTTCTGTTTTGTATCTTCTACCCTGTAGTTCTCGTGAATGTAAGCAATGGCAATGTGGTTTACAGTTAACAGCATTAAAGTCGATTAGAGCTGTTCTTCAAGCTGCACTTGTTTTAAAGCCTTGATTGCAGTGATGTGTGACCAGAGTCTGTAGTTTTTTAAGGAATGAAGACACCATTTGCCATCTGCTCCATTGGCCAATGTGGTTAAAGTTAAGGTAAAGGAAACGACCAGCCAATAATTTGAACCTTCCAAGAAGGCAAATACAGTAAACAGTCTTGCATAAGCAAACATCAGAGCTTTTGAAGGTGTAGTTACGGAGGATCTAAAACATCATTTACCCCAAGTCAACAAATCGAGTGCAATAAGAAGATAGTGGTTAGTCAATGAAGCAGCTGGAATGTGACAGCAGTTATGACAGGGCAAAGAAATCAATCTCCCATTGAGTGGTCTGCTGCAGTCTAATCAATAATCACAGAGCCTGATGAGCCCAGTCAAGCAGCAGATAGGACAGCCTTATTATCAGGCTTTTTCTGAGGCCTCTCAGGTCTGCACACCTGTTCTGAGGGCCCAGTGTGGACATGCAGTCAGACTTTGGGGGAATGAGTATGGAGTGGGAAACACATACATCAATGCCTCTAAGCTAGACCAACCCACCCCAGTGTTCAAAGGCACAGTAATGCATCGCAGTCCAGATAACCGTATTCTTGATCTATGTGAATACTGTCAGGATATACACCCTTCATTGTGCCAGTAGGTTGGAGAAAGGGTTGATGCAAATGCTTGACAGATATATCTAAAAACCAAAAGGCTGTTCAGGTTGAGTGTACACTTGATTTCTGTTTTTGCAACGGTTGCATGGAAATAATGTCCAGTGTTTAGGTTCTATCAATGTTACTGGTTAAAGGTTCCTTCTGGATATAATCAAACATTATTTTGATCAGTGACTACAGCAGAGGAGACTATGGAAGTTGATTGGGGCCAATTTTGATGGAAAAAAATATTTTGGGCACATGGAGTTTAAAGTGAGAGTGATGACGTTGAACTGTCTTGTCCAAATATCAATAAAGTTTGCAGATCCATCACTTTATAAACTTACGATTATACCTTTAGGCTCTGGTAAGGCAAACTGCTGCTGTCAGTGGTTGACTGTTTGGGAGCTAACTGTCCCCTGTGTACTACTGGTAAACATCAGAGCCAGGTGTTTTGACTGCCTCTCAACCGAGCGGCAACCTCCGGTCTGAAAAAATGAGACAACACGGAAGTGCTAAAAAGCTGCTGTTCCTCCAGTGACCACTTGAGGCTGGCTCCAGAAGCACCGGAAGTACTGTGTTAACAGACGGGAAAAAGGCCATTTTCAGAGCCGAAATCGGCGTATTTAAAGCCTGGTACAAACTCTGTCTCCCGTCTGGATCGCTAATTTTGCTAACGGCTCCCACTGTGAGGGGGGTGAATTTTTTTCTAACTCAGCCGTTTGGAAGATATTAGGACTAAGAGCTTACCCAATCAGAGCCACAGCACAGATCACGTGACTGACGGGTGCCCAATAGCTGTGAGTTTGGGCACTCGTCACTCGTCCCATTTCCAATATGGCCGCGCCCGCCGTTTAGCCTCAAAACAGAGCTGCAGTAACAGACGGGTGACGTCACGGAGACTACGTCCATGTTTTATACAGTCTATGCTCTCAACTCCAACTCAACAAAATTGTATTCGACCCAATTTTGAAATTTTGACTTTAGTGTCATCATTTAAACTTGAATCTCAACATATCAATTTAATCTCAAGTAGCCCATATTTATTTTCACCAGAAAAATTAGTCAATCCACTTCTGTAGCACAAAACTTCCTTGGAGTTCACTTGATAAAAAAAACAAAAACAAAAAGCAACAACTTAGTTAAGAAAAAAAAAAAAACTAAACACAAGTCACAGTCACCAACTTTGGTATGAACTTTTTGTGGAGAATGGGTTTTAAGGCAGAAGTATCTGGGAAGATACCAAGGAGATTAGTCATGTGAACATCTCAACTGCTAAAATTAAAACCACTTCCAGTGGCACGAACTAAAAACTACATATGCATGAAGACCAAATCTCTATTTGAATGTCTCAAAAGAAAATGACACAGCCCCTTTAAGAGTGGGTCTCTCTTGGCCTGGATGAAGAATGGGCTGTCTGCCAGTCCTGTTGATGGTTATCAAAGAGCAGACAGAGAGGGGGTGGGGGTGGGGGTGGGCTCTCTGTCGGCTCTGATTAGACATCACCCCATGGAACAGAGCAGTGAACTGATGAGGACTGAGGAGAGGCACCATGGACTGATGTGGACTGCTCCTGAGCCCTGTGCTCCCATGCCTGCAGAACAAATAGAGGGGAATGGAAATGGGGTTTTATTAAAAAAAAAAAAAATTCCACCAGTTAAAAATTTAAAAATGAACAATAGGATTTGTTGAGATATTTTCAACCCATTTGACATTTTGAGGTGAGTTTTTATCTCAACATTTTGACTTTCATAATATGAATGTTGTTCCCCTAAAACTAACTTCGTTTCCTCATAATTTTTACTTGTCCCAAAATTGGGATTGGGATAATGGGATTGACTTTATCATATAAAATTTTGACTTGGTCTCAACATATTGTCCCCTCATTCCACAATTTCACTTTTTATTTCATAATTTTGACATCTTATCTCATAATCTCAACTCTTATCTCAAACTTCAAGCTTTAAGTCTCAAATTTTGAGATATACAATGAAAATTTCAACTATGAACCTCAAAATTTAGACTTTCTCAGATAATTGACCATAATTC
>RPOG01003519.1:0-61777 GCA_008086565.1 Thalassoma bifasciatum
TTTACTGCAAATGAATATCGGTCCCAAATATCTGTTATCAACCCCCTTAACAACTAATAATCGGTATCAGTATCGGCCCTGATGAAACCATGTCAGTCTATCCCTAGTGAAGATTTTGAATACGGTCTCAAACATGATAGCCCACTTTGTGAAAATAAAGACATAAGCACTGACGGACTCATTTCTGTTGCAGAGATCTGCAAGTTAAAGCGTTCAGAGACAGTGCACTGATTGTTTCCGATTTGACTGTCTGCACAGAGGCACAGGATGATAGAGAGGAGGGATTTTTTGCTTGTCTGAGTTTGATTGAGAGAGAGAAAGAAAGAGGGGGCGTTTGTGGGATAAAAAGAGTTCACACACAGTTTTCAGGCTTGCCTAAACATGCGGCAAGCAGCGGCAGGTCTTATCACCCCGTCAAACAGTCAACCATCTCTGTGACACATCTGAAAACCAGTCGGCCTGCTCCGGCTGACTGACAGGCTGCTGATTCACATGGTGCTTCTGTTTGTACGCCCAATGAAGTGCTTCATTCAAGGCCAACAGTTTGGATGACACAGTCACTTATTCATGCGTCGTTCAGAGCAGAAACAGATCCTCTCTCTCTTATTCAGCTGTCTGTGCTGTGCGTGAAAACAAAGTGACTGTCTCCCTCTGCATTTACTGCTTCTCCTCTCATAGAGAGCTCTGATATCAGGTGGGAAAGTCCCAGGTGTGAGTGTGTGCGTGTGTGCGTGTGTGTGTGTGTGCTGCAAGTATCGAAGAACAAAGCTGAGCGCTGAAAGCAAATAACCACAGAGGGTGGGTCATCAGATTTACACTCTCAAGCTGTACGCTACTTTTAACCGGTTTGAGGTATTAGTCATCAGCATGGGAACATTCACACACAAACGACACTGTAACAACTTTCTACCTGGCTGCTGCAGGAGACTGTTATTATACGCAGAACAATGCATTAAAAAAGAAAAGTGATTGTAACATCATGATGCATAATTCTGCTGTCATATTCTGTAACAAGACCTGTTATCCAGAGAGTGGACTGAGGTTTTGTTAGCTCACAGGTGCATGGACAGGCCTGGCACTCAGCTGGCATTCAGTTCATATAATCAACTTTTAGATTATTGTCTGCAGAAAACAAAATCAGAGGATACATGGGGCTACTGCTGCACTTATTCCTGCTACAAGGATGTAGCAACATGACTTTCGTTTTTATTCTTTGCACTGTTTCGTCATCTTGTTTTAGGAATGGCTTTTAGGAATATTATTTGGCTTGGTTTTACCAAGTTTTACTTATTTTTAGGCTTTTCTTGTCTACTGATGCTTAACCTGTCTTGCTTTTATCTTGGGGCCTCTCTGTTCTTACAGCCTAAGTTCTGTCGTCACTTTGTCTTGTCCTGTGTGCTTGCAATACGAGAAACTCACTCACTGTAATCCAAATTTACCCAATGTTACAATAAATGTTCTGGATCTACTTCTGCAGAGATTATTGCACCACCTTTAAAATAAAAAACCCCAACACAGGTCAGACTTCGTGGGGATTGTTGTGATCCAAACTGAACTGGACTTTGTGATCATGCATACAACCCTCTTTGTGTAATCGTAATGACACCTAAGCATCTGTGTGCGAAAAGTACGTCAAAATATAGGATATCTGTACAGTTACGATAAAGAGCAGTTATTAATTGAATTTGATCAAGGTCATTTATAAAATTGTTTTCCATTTGAAGAAGCAAAGGCTTAGCCAACCACAGGAGCCCAACCACAGGGTCAGCGAGGACACTATTGGCTCCCCGGTGATAAAGCCAAAAATTTAACACGGCCACAAAAGTGGCCCACCAGTGACCCTCAAATCATCCTTGAAACCTGCAGGATTATTTCTCTTGTTCATTTCTGACAGGGCTGGGCAATACACCAGTTCATACTGAATACTTGTGGGGTTTTTTTTTTTCTATGATATGAAATTTTCATATGCCCCAATACTGGTGCGTGTGTACAAAACACAGAACGTCACGCCGCAGGAAAATTTTTGAGAGGGGGCTGTTTTGCAGTGGCACCAAACAAGCAACAAGTGAGTGGTTAGTGTGAGAGCACAGAGGTCAACAACATGGATGGAGAAAATGGTTTACAGTCCTCATGCTGACAGTTTATCATAAAAATTACTTGTTGTAATTTTTTTGTGTTCTGCTCCTTTGTCTTGAATCATATTCTAGGTATAATAACAATTTGTGTTCATGTACAGTATAATGTTAGCATTTCATGTATCATATATATGGGATATCAGCCAATTTATTGGATATCGGGTGGTTTACTGAATATTGGCCAATTTATCGGATATTGGCTTTTTTTTTGCCCCCAGTATCGGTACCGGTCCCAAAAGTCCCTTATCGGACGAACTATTTAAGGCATACAGTTTGTCTAACACCTGAGGTAAACTGCATCTGTCTGTGTTCAGTCTCCGCTGCTGTGCGTGTTGACTGTTCATCACCTCACACATGCTGAGTGTTACCATAGACTGTACAAAGAGTGTTACGTCTGCTGAGCCGCGGGGCTGACAGACCTTTGGTGTCATGAGATCGAGGAGTCCCTGTGCTTCCCACTTCATCCATAAGTCTCTTTTCATTCATGTTGGGCTGCAAAACCCAGCACAGTTAAGCGAGATAAAATTCCTCTTCTCTCTCTCTCAATGGCCCTGTTAAAACATTAAACCTGTTGACCCCTGGCTCGTCTGCTCATAATGTCTGTTTACCAATGTAGTCAAGTTAAACATGATCTAATTTTGACACTGTTTGTTTTATTTTCCTGAGCTGAATTCATGCATCACTTCTACCTGACAAGGGACAATCTTAGTTTACATTTCCATGGCCTGTTTTGTTTTTCGTAAACTTTTGGTCTACAAATTCTCCTCAACTTTTTTAAGAAGTAGGACCTTCTGGTTTTACACAATTATTTCTTTCTCTGAATCATATGAAACAGCAATAATAATTATAAATGGAAAATTTGGTTTATGCAGACAAAACGTGCTTTGCTGCACCTCCTCAGAATTATGAGTTCCACTTCTTTAACAGCAGCATTTTGTTGGGCCTTGATATCAATTTTTGGTCATACCACCGAGCCCGAGTTTCTGGTGCTTTAAACCCGTATAAAGTGCCCTGAACATGATTAAAATTTGACAATAATTTGGCTACCCCCAAAAAGAAATACCAAAAATTTTGGATTCTGGTGCTTTTGTAGCACAAGATCACGTCACATCCCTTATAATCTGAACTGCATAAATCTGAGCCATCCCATGAGCCATAATCAAAAGTCTAAGAAAACACAACAAAATCAGTCTGATCCGATCACCCATTAGATTTGTTGTATGTACATGGCCTTTGAATGGCTTGGTGCACATTATAAGCATGTTGTCTTCCCAGTTTTAGCCCCAGCCCCAGAAATATCCATGCACACCCTTGCTTAAGGATGGGTACCAAGTTCGGCACATAAATAGATACCAACCGACTACAGTAATCCCAAATACAGAGTCACGTTATATCAACCGTGAACTTGGGCCCCGTTTACACAGGGACAATTGCAGGTAAATCCGACACAATATCTTGTCCGTTTGTTATGTTCATCTGGGGAACAGAACACTTTTGCGTCCACAGTTTTGATCGTTTTGATCATAAACGTGGCCCTGAACTCTAGATTCCTCTGGTGGAAAGAAGAGTGAATATTCAGGGTGCGGGATACGAACATGACTTCAGGACCCCAAAAAAGGTAGGATATCCCAGATGTTGTGATCGCCACCAGAGTGATTCTTTCACTTATTACGTTTTGTTGGTGAAGAAAACTGTAAAACAAACTTAGTGACTGAAATATGAAGAAGTCAGAGGAATGGCAAATGGCTTGCCAATGCGTCGGTAGGAGCTAAGAGGTTAAACAAATTAGCATTTGTTACCGCACAAAGACATGCCAAAGCACCAAAAAATGGTACTATTGAGTACTGGTACCAATTCCCAGGTACTGGGCATCAGTACCGTCTTGGTTCAGAGGTGATAGGTACCCATCCCTACACTTGGCATTCATCAATTAAGTGATGACAGTTTTTGAATTTTCTGTTCAACACATAATTTAACCATATTACCATTCTTTGGGAGCTTTGATAAGTAGAATTACTTCCTAAATCTGAGCCACCTTCGCTGACCAAAAGTTGTAAGAAATCATTCTAATACCACTGAATAAGACTGTTCTGATTATAAACTATAATTCTTGTACCCACATGGCCTTTAAATGGGTTATTACACATGTTATGAACAAACCTTGTTCTCCCAGCTTGAGCCCCGGCCCCAAAAATGTCCATACACAGCCCTGCTTACAGCATGATTTGGTTTCATGGGTGTTTATATTACAGAAATATCCAGGCTGCAGGCTGTGGGGCCTGCACTATATTTACTCTCAACTTTCCTATGAGGTACTCCACAACCTCAAATGAAATGGGACTTCCTATGTGCAGACACACTCCCAGCACAGCGAATAACACTCCAACAGTCCTGTTGAGACCTCCAGTCCTCTAACCATGACCAGATGTGCGGCGTGCATGACTCATGACGCTCTGGTGCCCTGCCCTTTAATCTCTGCAGCAAGTTGCCAACTGCCACCAGGTCAAAGAACAGGGCTGCGTGCCAGCAACTGTGTGTGTCTGCAACTGAACATGCAGAAGAAGACAACACTACACACAGCTTCAGCAGCAAAGGACTTTTTTTCTTATTGCGGGGAAAAGATAATAAAAATGTGTGTGTAACGATCGCTTTCACACCCACATGCATTCATGAAAGAGGAATTCACCTGTGTGTATCTGCTGAGGGGTGCTCCTGCGTCTGTTAATGACATACAATTACAAGAAAGCACAAACTAACAGTGAGGTCGCAACACCTTCAATCACTTCCCTTCACAATTATCACACAGCTTCCAGTGTGTGCGTGAGTGTGTGTGTGTGTGTGTGTGTGCGTGTGTGTGTGTGTGTGTGTGTGTGCGTGTGTCAGACCCTCGGGATATAATGGGGAGCTAATTGGAAAGCTCCAGTGACCAGCATTAACGTTGAAACGGGACAATAGATGGGCAACGCAACACTTACTTGCCAATGACCTCGCAGAGCTCGTACACATCTTCAAAGAGAATGTCGTCGTCCGCCATAGTCCAACCGACCCCGGCTGGGGGAAATTATCCCCGAAATATGCGTCCCAAACGCGGCTGTGCTCCGACAGCTGAGGAGGAACAACTGACAGACCGCGCTGATGGTGTCAGTTGGTAAAGAGTTCCACAGAGAGGTTGTTATATTCCAGCTGTTGGCTCCTCGTCGACCCCCCGCCCCCCAAAAAACGCTGCGTCGCGGTGGGTGAATCGGCACGCGGGGAGCTCAGTAATCCAGTTGGGGTGTCCACGGGTCCGGCCCCGCCTTACCCGCAGCTTCCCGGTAACCCGTGTCAGAAAGCAACGCATACGTGGTTGTCAAACACTGAAGTAACTCCTCCACCGGTGTGTGTGCGTGTGTGTGTGTGTGTAGGTGAGTGCGTGCGTGTGTGTGCAAAGGTGCATGCGTGTGCTCCCTCTGACGAATTCTTGTCTCCGGTTCTGGTGTTGAGCTCAAACCCGACCCGGAGGACGCTGTGCATCAGGCTCTGGTAGCAGCACCGATCCAGGTGGGCTCCTCACTTCCCGAGCAGCCACACTTTTACAGGGGTGCACACACACAATCCTTCTTCCGTCTTATAGCGGCCGATAACAAGTCCTCCACGCCCCGTGCAGACGCTCCTTTCCCCGGCTTGGAAACACTTTTCCAGCCGTCAAAGTGAGTCTATTCCCCCCTCACACTGTCGCCCGTCTGCCTGCCTGGACGTTCAGCTCCACGGAGCTTCCAGAAAACCACCAAGCTCCGCCCACACGGGGGTTATGAAACTGTCTCGGTCTCCTCCATTTTGGCGCCAAGACGTTGCCCAAGATTCCCATTTGAGGTCTATAGGCTTTGAGCCAACATGGCGGCGCTGCGGCGCCGTAGAGGCTCCTCTGAAAGCTCAGTTTCCCTCAGACTGGTTCAATGAGAGGAATGAAGGCGAGCTCTGCCCGGAAGCGCGAGAAAGATGAATGAAAAATGTATATAACTATCAGAGTATGTGACATTTTTTGTATCTTTTTTTTATTCAAACTTTCGCTGAATGGCTTTATTTTTTAAAATAGAAAGAGTCGGAAAAATCAAAACAACAGCAATGTAAAAAATATAATAATAATAAACATTTGTAAAAGAAAAAGAAAGTGACAGTTGAAATGAAGAGGAATTAATAACATTGGTTATTGACTAAAATTATTATTATTATTATTATTATTATTATTATTATTATTATTATTATTATTATGATAAAAGATTGTACAGTCTTTTGAATGGGATATTTTTCATTTGAAAATGCATAAGCTCACTTAATGAGTGAAAAGGGTATTTCTTCATCAGATGATTCAAAGTTGGGTCACAACCTCAAAATAAGAATACAGATGTGGGCAACTGCATAAGCCCGTGGAACACTGTTCAGGAGAAAAAAGAACCAAACTGGAGCTTCAGTTTTTCTGATACTGCATTCATTCAACACTTTTTGCATGCATTCCTGCTGAAATCTTAACATGTAAACTTAAAAAAAATTAATTAAATAAATAAATTCATGAGTCCAATGTCAGAAGTTATAGCCTACCTCTGAGATATGATGCAGCAGTTAATTGAAAAAAAGTACAAAAGCCGAGATCATAAAGTACATTTCATCTCATTTGACTCATCCAAAGCATTACCAATCTTAACGACAAATGCACCGAGTAATTCACATAATACAATCTATATCTTTTTTGTAATGTAAATGTAAATATTACATGAGTATTCATAGTACACTTAAGTGTGTCAAATAATATATGCCAGGAGTTTCAGTAACATTTTGATTGGATAGTTGCCATTGATGAAAAATAAAAGCAATACATATAAGTCCAGAATGTTCTAAAGCCAGGACAGGACCAGAACAGGTACAGTTTGCTGGCTGACCTTGACAGTGAGGACAGGGATCTATACAGGAGAATACCTTAGTGAGTCTTTCCCTTGTCAGGTGAGCTCTCAAAATAATAATTTAGAATTGTATCAATCGGTGCAAGAGGGAGATGGATTTACAAGGTGGAGCACTGCCTCCCATTGGTTGTCAGTCCCTCCCCAAGATCAACCTCCCAGAGCCTCCTGAATTCTTGAAGTGAGTCAGGAGCAATATTACATTCAGTTTTATAAAGTATAGAAATAAGACCCCTTTGAGACGGGGACCATAACAGATTATCATCAAATGTGTGTTTGTGGAAAGATCTGGGAATGAAGTGTAACTTTTCTGGACAAAGTGTCTCATCTAGAGAATTCTAAAAAAAAAAAAAAAGTGACAGTAAGGTAAATTGATTAACTGAGAAAGGTGAGCAAATGAACAGAACTTGCCATCAACATACAGTTAGTAGATGGATTTAATGCCTGCCTCTTAGAAAAAATGCTGTCAGTAAGGGAGGGTGGGAAAACACAGTTGTTTTTAATGGAGAGAGTTTTAAATCTGAATGTATATTAAAATGTTCTCTGAATACGAACCACATTCTGATATGGTACACCACTAGGTTAAAACAAAATTGGATTTGATTTGTCTATATCTTCAGGTGTTTGCAATGTTAAATTAATATTTTCTCAAACCCAAGAAAGGCATCTTGGAATGAAGAGATACAACAAACCTGAAATGTGGAATAACAGGTTACACTGTGAGGTAGTTTTGGTATTTTTCCAGACTGAAATTTTCAGCTTATTTTTGTTCTACTGCCCCAAAAATGTAACATAGCGTCTCCATAGACCTCTGAGCTCAGCATACAGACAAGTGCTGCCTTTTCATATTTTATGGGCCCTAGTGGGCTAAATGCATTGCACGCTGATTGCCTAATTAATGCCGAGTGAATAATTAAGCAGAGTTAGTAAACCCAAGATGATGAGCTTGTTCTTTTATTTATGGTTTTGCTGCAAAAAGGATTTGATGTGACTAAATGAGCCCCACAGAAGCTATCATAGGTATTGCTTTCTCTGAGGGTATTCATGGCTGCTTGTGAGGTGTATAAATCTTTTACTGAACCTGTAACATGCTGCTTCACTGCTCGTGTGAGGTTGTGTTCACGAGCACGTGAGTTGGAGATGTCTGAAGTGACAAGCAGGGGGCAATTGGGTTCAGCAATGAGAGAAATCAGGACATCAGAGGAAATCTTATCTCTAACCAACACACCTTCCAGACTCAGCTGGTGGGGCAGGCTGAGTGTGTTTCTGTGTGTGTGTTCACCAGATGGTCCTAGCCCCCTGTGTCCAGTCAGGAATCAAATCTGATGGAGGAGAGGTTGTTTGTCTTTGTCTGTCAACTTTGCTGCAGTACATTTCAACATCAAGCAAATGAAAGCATCGTTGCTGTTACGCTCTTTTTGGTGAAAGTTGCATAACCCTGTACCTCTTATTTACCAAATTTGCACATGCAAGACTCAGTGGCAGATGAAGAGGTACATGATATGCCAAATCTGGTTAAATTAACAGTCAAAGAGTTAAAATATTTTACTTTTGGGATATACACAATGACGGACTTGCAGTATGAAATACAAAACAGCCTCAACAAAAAGTTTATTCCAGTCTCTGTGAGGATCTATTAACTTGTTTGAATTGTTGCTCCCCCTGTGGACAAAGTTGGTAACGCATCTTCTCTTTTAGAGCTTCTATAATTTTTTAAATTCGGCATCAGGATCAGGATTTTCCAATGTTGACTTATCCAAGAAAATTGGGGGGAAAGTGAATTGGTTAATGTAAAGGAAGGGTCTGTAGGATTTTCTTTGAAAATAAAATACCAAATTTACAAGAATAATCCTGCTCAATCATCATCTATGAGCCTCGATGCATTTGTGTCAGTGTCTGTGTCTGCCTCATCCCTCATTTAAGTGGATTAAGAAAGTGATTTTTGAACTTTTTGATTGACTTGGCATTGATATTAAAATGGCACAAGCTCATTTTTTGTTTTACCATCTTTTCATTTCTCTACAAACAGGACATGTTGATATTTTCATGGCTACCTTACAGGGATCAACAGGTGTGCAGCACAGCAACAGGAGTTGCTGCTCCTTGTTCCTTGTACTATTCTTGACACATGTTGCATAACTTAAAGTAATTCCGGGGCGCTCTGACTGTGTTTGACTTCTGAAGCAGTGTTTGGATAAAATGCAGAGAGCTTGAGTGATGGAGAGAAGAAAGAGAGCAGTGTGTGTGTGTGCTTGCTTTGATGATGATGAGGAGGAAGATCAGAGTGCATCTTCATCGTCTCTCTGATCTGGTGAAGTCATCAGCTTCCCCGCAGAGTCCGCTGAAGGGCGACACGATCTCACTCAACACTGCTGACACCCTCTTTTCTCTTTCCTCACATCTCTTCTTCCTCTGCTTGTTTTGGGGAGTTTCGTAATCTGGGAAGACTGAAGATGAGCTCTGTGTGCAGATTTGACAGAAACACTGCACTTTTCATTCTGTCAGACTTTGTATGCCTACAGTGCTGCTTCCTTCTTTTCTCCTCTGTTCAACTTCGAAACAATGTGACAAGAAGATGTTCTATTCCCACCAGCATCATTAAATCAACACAGCTTTGCAGACAGCCCAGACACTGAAGCACTTTATGTTTTGAACATTAAATCATTCAATTCAAGCATAAAGGGCCTCAGTTTTTATTTCCCAACACATCCTCAAACCAAGCTGCCAAACAAAGTGATGGCTAATCTCTTTGTCTCTCCCTCTATGCTTGATCTTTAGAGGGAGCAGCCACAGGTTTGCTGGTCTCACTTAATGGGTTAATGTAGTGTTTTTCAACCTTGGTGTGGGGACCTCATGTGGGGTCGCCTGGAATTCAAATGGGGTCCCCTGAAATGTCTAGTAATTGATATAAAATTACAGAACTAAGTTTTATTCTTTGTAAATTATGACTTAAAAACACACAATCTTGCACACCTCTATTGTGTACTTTCTCAAATATACAGCCTGGGCAAAAAAAAGTCACAATCTGAAAAACGAAACGGTCACACACGATAATATTTCACTGGACTGCCTTTCCCTTTAATTACAGCACATATTCACTGTAGCATTGTTTGGATAAGCTTCTGCAATGTCACAAGATGCATGATTTATTCATCAAGATCTTGTATTGATGATGTATTGACCACTGCACGAAGTCTTCTCCAGCACATCCCAAAGATTCTCAATGGGGTTAAGGTCTGGACTCTGTGGCAGCCAATCCATTTGTGAAAAAGATGTCTCATGCTCCCTGAACCACTCTTTCATGATTTGAGCCCCATGAATCCTGGAATTGTCATCTTGGAATATGCCCATGTCATTAGGGAAGAAAAAATCCATTGATGGAATAACCTGGTCATTCAGTATATTCAGGTAGTCAGCTGACCTCATTCTTTGAGCACATACTGTTGCTGAACCTAGACCTGAGCGACTGCAGCAACCCCAGATCATGGCACTGCCCCCACAGGCTTGTACAGTAGGCACTAGGCATGGTGGGAGCATCACTTCACCTGCCTCTCTTCTAACCCTGATGCCTAATAACCCTGATCACTCTGGAACAGGGTAAATCTGGACTCATCAGACCACACGACCTTCTTCTATTCCTCCGGAGACCAATCTTTATGCTCCTGAGCAAAATGAAGTCTTTTCTCTGGTAGGTCTTACTGATTAGTGGTGCCTTTTTTGGCCAGGGAGAGTATACATCTAGTTCAAATAAATTGCAACATATAAAGCTATCCTCGCTGGAGCATTTTGATTGACTCTCACAATCACAGTACTGCACAGTTACCACTTCTTGAGCTCCTACTTCAACCCGCAAACTTGCAGTCAGTCGGAAAAACAGAAAACAAATGGAATGGTTTCTTCACCCCTCTGGCCTCTTAGTTGCAGTTCCAAGAGGAGCCCAAACACTACACCATCTTACGGCCACATGACAAATTTCTCAAAAATCAAACTTTCAAGAAAGAAAACTTGTAATTTTCCAGTTCAGATGACAAAAGATTTGTCCTCCTTTCCCACCAATAACATAAAAGATACATTTGAAACCAGTGGTGTACACAGAGGGGGGACAGGGGGTGTTGATGAAAATCACACCTTGAAGTCTTTGGAGACAAAATGTGCACTAAACTACCTTCTTTGGAGCCAAAACAAATTCTGAAGTGCCTTCCTGGTTGGTGAACCACACTAATCTGCCTCAATGGCTGGTTAAACAGGATAAACTGACCTCCTGGAAGCCAAAACATACACTAAAGTGCCCTCTTGGGAGCCATTTGTCTTTTGGCCCCTGCCTTTTTAAAATATCTTTGACGTCAGTAGTTATGACAGTTAGGGAGTGGGCACTGAATAATGGTGTTGCAGCCCCAAAACAGGTTGGGAACTTCTGGGTTAATGGTTTAAGGAACAAGTTACTCAAATGAGCTGAGCATGGAGCATAGCTAAGAAACAGGGTAAAGTAGGATGGAATTGGAGCGGAGTAAAAAAGAATCCAACTACAGTATTTCTACTCACTTTGTGCAGCTTTAAGCACATTTTGAATGTGAAATCAGGTTATGAAACAGAACTATTTAACAGATGGGAGAAAACTCCAACCTCCGTATGTTTCATGTTAAAACATATGTATTTTTTTGTGTCTCTTCAAACATCCAGTGTCTGATGTTTCTGATGTGTGACTCACCATGAAGCTCTTTGCTCCACATCACAGAGGCAGATCATGACGGAGTGGTTTTTATGATCTCCTCGACTGGTTTTTGGTTTTGGAGTATTAAGTCTAGCCCCCGGCTGAGTCTAAAGCAGAGCGTGTTCCATTTTTCACCAGCGGAGTAAACTAAGCTTCCTGCGAGGAGGTTCTGGGGGAAGTGTTGCCTGCAGAATGCATCATCCTCTTGCTGCAGGATCCATTTAGGATAGGGTAAGTCTCTCCTCGTCAGTCTGGAGGGGAAAACAGAGCTGCATTTATAAGCTTTTGTTTGCTTGTTATTCTGCATCCTGCATGGAGCTGCTCTGTTTCTATCTCATCTCAGACAGACATCAGCAAGTCTTATTCCTGCACTGACCTGAAGCCTGTCACTGGTTATCAGCAGGTCAATTTTCCGAGTCTATTTTCTCCCCTGGGTAAACAAACCGATCGTTATAATCCCCCCGGTCGAGCGGAGAACAGACGAGTGGCTCCTCTGATGTTATTAACAGAGCAGAAATCAATGCTGGTTAACACGAGCTGGATCAATGCACGTCACGGCCCACAGGAGGGAAGAATAATTTGGTTACGAGGTGTGCTGATGCAGTGAATTATCACCTGAAGTCCCCTGAATTAGCATTTAAAGTTGAATATTAATGTGATAACATCCTTGTCAGAAACCAGGGTCTTACTTCTTTGCTCTATTTGTCGTCTTTTCAGTCTTTTCCTCTCATAGTGTCCAAACTGTGCGAAGGCCGTAGGCAGGTGGTGTTTGCCTTCAAGGCTTTCTACCAGAGAAATGTGGATTTATCAAACTCACAGGACACTTTTATCCAGGAGGCTTGAGTGAGAATCTCATGTAACATCAAAAATCAGCACAGTTTGAAGTTTTCAAGGGGGGAGAAAAGCTGTTTTTATTCTTTTACCAACTCCAGCTTTGAATTCCATAATGCCAAAAAACCAGCCAAATGTATTTCATTAAGTGGAGCTGAGGCCTTTTCTGACACTTGCTTAGGAGGAAGTTGATTCAAGAATACGATTCTGTTGAACTCCCTCAAAGCCAGTCTGTAATCAGGGACTCTAATATCCTGGAAAATGGAAATAAACCCAATAGTTTGGTCTAAGTGAGGTTCTGTGTGGTCTGTCTATCAGGATCGTAGCATTTAATTCCAGGACTCAGACTCATGTTTGACACAAAGCTTTGATTTGAAGGACCCGTGACTCATGGACTTGAGCATTGATGACTCAGACTCCAGCATTGATTTCATTCAGAAACACAGAGGAGGCCTCACTGTTTTATTCTTGTATGAAGCCTTGGAAATTCATTCAGCTTGGACCAGTGAGTACGTGAGCGTGCATGTTATTGTTCTGTTTGTTCAGCTGCAGCTCCAGTAGGCTGAAAGAGGTGGAGGAAAGAGGAAGATCTCTATGACTCTGACTGGATTTGTACTCCAGCTTTAATGACTTTCTTACAACCACTTTAAAAATGCATGTTTTTTACTCAAGTTTGGTTCCAACATTTCTGATATCTGTTTATCTAACAATGTGATACTTCCTTATTTGAGTATGAAATTATTTCTGGTTAAAGTGGAATGAAATTTGTGAGACTAAAGACAGCCGCTGTTTCTCCCTCGCTTTAATAAATGGGTGTAGGATGGAGAAAGCAGCAGCTCATCCCTCTTGGTGTCTGTAGCAGGGAGGCTGTCTGCAGAGTGCTTATCAGGACACTGTGAGCAGCAGAGAGGAAGAAGAGGAGGAGAGAGTAGACAGGCTGAAGAGGAGGAGGAGGAGGAGGAATGAGATGAATGTCAAACGGTGTGTCTGACTTCTTTAAGGCTGTTTGAATGCAGACACATCAAATCTGCAAGAAAACACACAATGATGATTCAGAGAGTTATATTTCTTATGACCTCAACTAAACTTAACCACAGATGGCAGACGGATGTTTAATTCCTCTGTATAGTTAAGGGATTGTAACATGGGACTCAATGGGGACTGGCTCACTTTTGAAGACAGCCTCTAGTGGACACAAAAGGAAGTGCAGCTCTTTGCTCCACCCTTCATGCGTCTGAACTTTAAACATCAAACAGACTGAAACAGTCAGCTCCTCTTCTGCTTTGCATCTTTTCCTGTCTGCTCTGCATTCTCACTCTGCTGTGTCATATTTCCAGTGTGTTTCAAGCAGCACTCTCCAAATGAATATGCTGCCTTGAAAAATGGCTCTTTTGGCGTTTGCTCAATTTCCTCTGCCCTGCGGTATTTGTCCCCAGACAGGTGAGTTGAAAGACGTGGAGGTGGAGGAGTGAAATGGACACAATTTTAATGGATTGTTGCTGCACGGAGGAGAGATGGAGGAGAAGAGACTATTATTCACTCTGTCTGCTGCTCTGTGCAGAGCGGCGTCTGTGGGAGGACAACATTCAGAGGGTCAGACATCCTGACGGTGTCTTTCTGTTGTGTTTATGCTGAAATCACTCAGAAGAGGCATCCAATTATTCAGTTTATCAATATTACTTCTAGAGACTAACAGATGACTGCAAGGCACCAGGATTAGACTGAGCAGCTGAAAGCTTCTCACTGAAGATTGGAGGCTTGTAAAGTTCTCTTTTAGGAGCGGAAAACATTTTTCTTGCAGATGCTCATAGGGACCAGTCTGATGTCTAATTTAAACAATGTTTTTTTCATTATTCTTGTGGAAGCTTGATCAACAGCCCTCAAAATATGACAATACAGATACTCCTCTAGAGGCCCAGGTTCGTACACGCGTGGCTCTAAATGAAGTCAGCGAGGTTGAGTAAGTCAGATCTTAATAAACGTGCACAGTTATGAGCTTTGTGTCACGGTTGTGTGAGACCAGTGAACAGGTGAGGACCCAGAAGCAAGGCGAAGGCAGGGAAGGAAGTTTAAGGCATTTTATTGTGACAAAGTTGTGAAGGTGGAGGAGTTCATTGAAGTTCTGAGCTCCATGATCTGGGGGCGCTTTTCCCTTCGATGGAACAATGGAGCTCCAGGTTGTGCTTTTGGGGATGCTGCTTTTACACCCAATCATGACACTCACCTGCTTCCAGTCAACCTGTTCACCTGTGGAATGATCCAAACAGCTGTTTTTTCAGCATCAGCAACTTTATCCGTCTTTTGTAGATCCTGTCCAAGTTTTTTGGTACCTGTTCCAGGCCTCCATTTCAAAATGTGCAAATATTTGCAAAAAACAAAACAAAAACAAAAAACAAAACAAAACAATAAAGTTTATGAGTTGAACATAAATATCTTTTCTTTGTGGTGTATTCAGTTGAATATAAGTTGAAGAAGATTTGCAAATCATTGCATTCTGTTTTTATTTCCATTTTACGCTACGTCCCAACTTAATTGGAATTGGGTTTGTAGAACTTGGAGGTGCCCAGATCCCTGAAACTGTCTCCTATTTGACTCTCAAAGCTCTGGGGTCCGTAAAATGTGAACAGTGAGGTGTGAATTATGTCATTAGGGGACAGTTCAAGCCCATTTAATTAGCATTTATGTTTTCAAGATGTTTAGGTTTGTCTTTGCCCTGAATGCCCTGCATTAGTTCTTTAAAAGATAGATATTATTAATGCAGGTTCAAACTTGATGACTTTTATTGTCTGGTTTAAATGTTATAGGAGAATGCTGGGGCTATAAAGCAAAGGCTGTGTTTGAGATCAGGTCATAAGACTCTATAAAAGAGTTGTATAAATTGTTGCACAAGGTTCAGACCTGAACCACAGACTTCTGAGTCAGCACTCAGTTATTTAGTGAGTTTGTGTTTCTGTAAGTCAGCTGTAATCTTACCTGTTTACTGCTCTTGTTTCTTGAGCAGCTTCTGACTGTCAAAACTGCAACTTAGACAGGCTTAGTGAAAGTGGATTATGATGCCAGGGCGTTTTCCAAACAGGTCAAGAAGAAGTCACAGGTTGAAGAAATCACAGACTCCGTCCTCTCATGAGTTCAGACAGTTTGCTGCTCCACACCTGTGAGGAAACCTGTTTGGATCCTGGTCACAGCCCCCCTGTGGCTCAGCTTAGTCACCGATACATTGAGAGTTTTTTATTCGTGGAATTTCCTCTTTCTTCAGTAAACCCTAAGAGTCCTGAGTGCCGTGCTATAAGGTGCACTTTGTTCTGAAAGGTTTCAGTAAACAGGCCAATTATTGAGTTTCCTAGCAACAAAAAGCCGACACAATCAAAGAATGTCTTGGCCAAAGTAATTCCGCTTGCCAACAGAGCAGTGAGATGTGTTGCTTTTTATAAAACAGAGATGACACCTTGAAGAGGCTGTATTAGTGAAGTTTTTTGTGCATTTGTAGCATTTTTCCACCAAAAGAAATTCCTCTAGAAACAAGATTCCACTCCAAGGACCCAGTGAGTTTTTATCATGGAAATCTGAGGATGGATACGTGTGTTATTTGATGTTCATCACATGACAAAGACTTTCAATGCAGCCCATCCCTCCAAAAGGTTTTTTTTTTTTTTGTGGTTGTCGTGCATTCCTACGGCCTCCATCAGACCCAGGGCGGTTTGGAAATTCAAGCTGACATTTGATGCTCTACTTACTTGTCCTGTGCAGCATTTTAAAGCCAGCATATCCAGATAAATTGCCCCCTGTGGTGATCAGGAGGCAGCTAAAGTTGTGTAACTTACAGACTGAGATTAAAAAGGCAAAAGTTCAAACAATTTCTTCCATTTTGTCTCCAATGTACTTGTATTATCTGAGATTTCACATCAGCAGTATTTTAAACCTACAGTAAGCTTGGAGCCTACACACATTTTTCTTATTAGCTTTCACATTTTAAGATTCATAAAGCACACAGTGAGAAAAAGAAAAGCTCTGTTAGTGCAAAGCTGAAAGCACCATTACACACACACACACACACACACACACACAAACACACACACCCACACACACACACGCACACTCTTAATTTGTCCTGACCATGAAGCACTAAGTCAGAGCTAATGTGGATTTTTATTGGCAGATTAATACTGATATTTGTAAGGACATGATTGTGTAATGACTCATGCAGGAGACCGAATGGAAACATCCATTAAAAGATAAACAAAACAAGGAAAACATGCACGCAACAAAAGAGGAGGCAGACCGAAAACAGACATGCAAACAGAGAGATTTGGACTTTTAAACCTGGAAGATTCAAAGAAAGAGAAAAGGTGACATTTCCTTCATGCAGCAGGTGACAGAGTGCACTGAAGGAGTTTACCAACTGTAGGATGATGACTCAGAAATGTTGGGATCTCAGCTGTGAAATGTTAATGAGTCTCTGGGAATCCTCACTTTCATTAGACAGAAATAAATGAAGCATTCTGGGAGTTTGTAAGTCTGCCACAACATGGAAATGTTTCTGTTTGTTTCTGGATGATCTGTTTATCTGCCTGTGCTTCTTTTCTATGCAATAAACTCAGCTTTTGAAATTCCGACGCCCAGGTTACAGATGCTCTGATCAGGGGTGTTCAGATACAACCTTTTCCCTTCTGATACAATATCAGTATAGTGGCCTTGAATATTGGCCAATACCGTTGGCAGGAATGGTGTGACGTTTGGGTCCTCAGGGTTTGAATAAGCCATGGGGAAGGTTTTAACTTTAAATGTTTTTCCCAGATCTATGCCAAAAGTACCAAGTCTTTTTCGGAATTTAATGAAAAACACTGCCACACGGCCCTCAACATTTCTACTCCTTGCAACTTTGTTAGCACTTTAGCACTCGCTGTTGTTGCGATCACCGCTTGTATCAGGGTGCTCATATCAGAGATTTTAGATGCAGGCAAATATAATATGACATTCAGTTTTTTTGCTGATAACAGACCAATATCTGAACTCAATATCAGATTGGGACATTCCTAGTCCTTAAATCACAACAACTGCATTTATTACACTTTTTAGATTTTATTTTGCCTTTTTTTATTTTATAAGTTTTGATCAAGTACAGTTGACCTATAGTTAGGTCCCACCCTCAAACGCAATGAGCTAATCATACATTCCCATTCACTCTGAAAGTTTCTGTCAGAACATCCATGGAAATACATTACAGAAAGTCAGGTTTTCTGGGTTTTGGCCTGTGATTCTAAGTTAAAAAATGGTCAAACGGTGTTCATGGGGCACATACAATCTGATACAAGGTATCCCAGGAGGCTGGGTGATGGGATGTATTTTTTACCTTTTCCCAAGGGTGCAGTGACACTGGCCAACTGTGCCGTGCTTGAGCACACTTCAGCCTTAAAGTCCAGCTCGTTTGGCCAGTGTGACCGTAATCAAAGGGTGCTTACGCATGGCCTACTCCCCCAGCTTGGGCTTGGTTGGGAGAGGTGTGCTCCAGCGCGGCTCACTTCATGCACGAGCATGTGTGTATGGCCGTTCTGCGTACATAATGCATAATCCATGACATATGATTGCCATGACCACTCCTCTAGACAATCAATTCACACAATGGCTGGAAGTAAGAGAGCTGTGTTGGTTCAAAACAGTTTAACAGAAGCCAAAAAGTGAATGAAGTTGAAATATTGCTCTCTGTGTTTTCTGATCTGCTGACTCTGATGAGGCCTATCTTGTAAACAGACGCTTCACAGTGACGCTGACGGCCGTGCATGTGCTGACAACCGTGTTTAAGTCTGGTTCATGATGGAGTAGTGTGAGTGCCAGCCGTACTGTCCTGCAAGACAGCAGCGCTGTGGGGGATTGTAAGGCGCGACTTGAATGGGCAGTGTGCCCGCGCCCTACGTCACAGCTCAGCCAAAAAAAGTGTCTTCTTCAAATAAACTTGTGTGGTAGACCACAACATCATCTCAACATGAATAAAATTAACAAGGATGTCTCCATCTTTTCGTAGGCCAGTCAACATTGTATTTGAAGCAACGTGTTGTTACTTTGCCGGGAAGAAATGTAAAGTTATCCCAACACCACGCTAGTTGAAGTTAGCCCAGCGTTAACCTTGCGTTAGTTCCAGCTGTGTTGTTCATCATGTTACTTTGTTTTTTGGGAGTTTGTTGCCTGTTTTGTCCTAGTTTTTGTTCTTTGGTGATGGTCTACCATTGTGTACAACAATGCTGGTGCTCTATTTTGTTGTCTGTGATGGTCATGGCAACCAGATGTGTCATGGATATAAAATGAATGATTGACTTAAAAGGGTTAAAAAAAAACATGTTTAAAGAAAACCATAATCTTAAAACAAGAATTTTATGTCAGGGAGGAGTTTGTGTTCATTTGAGACACTTTAAAATCTCATTTCAGATGTACTGAACATTGTATTGTTTTTTTATTTTAGCCCAGGTTTTGTCGTTGAGTACTTCCTTCTAGATGATACGTGATCATCTAGAAGGCTAAATCATTGATGACCTCCTGAGAAATGTTTCATACTGTGACACCTTAAAGTCACCTGAGTTCACTTATGGCGCTTTTCCACTATACAATCCCAGCTCTACTCTACTCGGCTCTACTCGGTTTGGTTAGCTTTTCCTCTAGCCCGGCTCCAGACTCACGGTGGGCGTGGATTTTATAGCAGCTGCGCTAAAGTGCTGCGCAGAAGTGCGTGCATGTTCATCTGTAACGCGACACAAACATAATTTTGTACTAACATATGTGCCACCGTGGTCTTTAAAGGAAAAAACAAAGCTTTCAAAAGATTTCATTAAAGTAATACAGCGGCTCAATGTCGGGCGGCACGACACAGGAGCAGAGGTAAACAACAGCCTTGTGCTGCTGCGCGCAGAGGAAAACGAAGGCGCTGCTTCCCTGGATCCAGTGAGATCGCTTTAATTTTTGATTTTTGGGCCTGGTATACCGGAGATTTTGTATTGATCAATAATTCTTCTTTGAACTGGTTTTCCTTTTTGGATCCCTGTGGATTAATGGACTGATTGGTGCTTAAAGACTCTCGTGGCAGACAGATCGCTCCTGCGCCGACGAACTTTGATTTAATCGAAAAGACTCTTTAAACCGAACTATCTTTGCAGTTAACTTCTTTTTCGTTTAAAAGGGACTTTTAACTTATTTAGGAATCATAAAGGTGCATTTTAAGGTGGTATTTTGTGTTCATTCAGTCTGGTTCTGTGCCGTCGGGTTTAAATGTCATTAAAAACTCGTCGCGGACTTATTTGTTTGCCTCTTGTAAGTGATTCTACAGAGTCTTAAGCTTCCGTGAGGACATTCTCTGACCAATGAGTGACCGGCAGACCGTCAACGTCACCTTTTAGTATCGGCTTTACTCGCTTGGAACCCGGGTAGAGTAGGTACTAAAAACTGGCGTCTGCCGCGTAGTACCGCGCTAGTGGAAATGCAACACAAACCGGGTAGAGTCGAGTAGAGCCGAGTAGAGTAGGGCCAAGGCGAGTCAGTGGAAAAGGGCCATTAGGTCTGTCTGAGGTCACTGAATTCTCATCGTTTATCTGAGTGAGTAGAAGGGGGCGTGGCTTGGCCATAGGTCAACTGTACCCAGCCAGTGTTTTCATGACCATAAGAACTGCGCACAACTTGAGTAAAATCTCATCCTGTGAGATTCAATTTAGAGGAGATAGAGGAAGGAAGGAGGACTGTACCTGGTGGTAGTCATGGATACCACAAACGTTTTTAGAGCTAAACTGTCATTTTAATGGACTTTACTGTTGTTACTGGTTTTGTCAACAGATGAAGGCAAAGGGTGTTTAAATAAAAAAGTTCTTATCTGTGGCAGCGACCAGGTGCTAAAGACTTCCAGGAGAAGATCAAAGCTGAGGAAATCACAGTGGTGTCTGTTATTCACGTCTGGTGACTTGTTTTTGTGAAAATAGTGTTTCCATTGCACTTATGTGATAAACTTTGCAAATCGAAACTTCTGAGAAACAACCTCATGAGGGCAAAGAAATTTTTAATCTGAGAGGTTATTTCAAATTTTGGTGTTTCCATGACGTTTTTTTTAATTTTTTTGTGATACTTAGGTTTTGTGCTATTCTCAGTGTAATGAAAACCTGGCTGATAACTATCGAGACCCTCTCCCACCCCGCTTTCAAACATCTGAACTACTCCTTTAAGCGTGCACACACATGCACACTGATGACACACTGCATACCTGCCAGTAATGCAGCTGTAACTATAAACAACAGGGATTCAGGTCAGCGGTAAGAACAGATCCCTGCTCCGGAATATTCTCCCTGCTGAGGATTGGATTCCGGTGCAGCAGGAAAAACTATCTCACAGAGCTTTATCTTCCCTCCACCTCTCCCGCCTCCCCCATCTCCCACCTCTGAGGGGAATTAGACTATTAAAAACCACACACATGCATGCACACACAGCCTCATTTCTCCCAGAACACACACACTGTACAAACACACAATCATCCAAAACCCAAAATGTGGAAAGAGAGAGAGAGGAAGAAAGAGAGGGAGAGGGAACAAGAGAGAGAGAGAGAGAGCTGCCCTGAGGGTGCGACTCCACAGGAGCCCCTCACCATTCACTTCCACCCAACACAAACAGGCCCTCAGTGCATGCAGGGGCAGGGAGCCAGGAATACTCCACTCTGTCATTATTCTCACAATTCAGCTGATTACAGCTCAGAGGAGAAACCTGCATCACACACTTACACACACACACACACACACACACACACACACACACACACACACACACACACACACACTCACACATGTATCCTCAGAGCAGAGCAAAGATTGTCACTCTGCAGTCTACCTTCAACACGTCCTTAACGTCCCTCTGCACCTCAGCTGTGTTCGGTGAAATGAAACTGGATCTGGAGGACCAGGAGGACCAGGAGGACCAGGAGGACCAGGAAGACCAGGAGGATCAGGGGGATCAGAGGGACCAGGAGCTTCGTGGACTCAGACTTTCTGTAAAGATTCAAGCAGGAGGCTGTAAGGGGCTTGCTGGAGATTAGGCTGGAGAGCAGCAATTAAAACCGCAACATTACTCTTCATCTCTGTCATCACCTCCCCTCTCCTCCAAGACGCACACAGCTTCAGGTTACTATGGCAACTACATTCCTCCCTCCCTCCCTCCCTCCATCATTCTCTTTCTTGGTCTGACCCCTGCATCTTCCTCTCCTCACCTACGCTCATCCTCCACTTTGTTATCTCCTCATTAACACCTGTCAGCCTCCTCATCACCTCTCCTCTCCACAGTTCCTCCTCCTCCTCCTCCTCCTCCTCCTTCTCTCTGCTCCCTTCCTCTCTGACTCCGTCTGTCCCGCAGCTTGCAGTGTGAAACCAAATGTCAGGTCTGAGCTGCACAGAGAGGAAAGGTGAGAGGAGCAGGGGAGGAGCAGAAGTTAAAGAGACAGATGGAGGAGAAGAAATGAGGAAAGCAGTAAAGGCAGTAAAAAAGAAAAAGCATATCTTTAAATGTTACTTAAAGAAATAGGTCTCTGGGAAAATGTTCACTATTAACCTCATCCTCACACCTGTTTTTAATCTCTCTGAAGAAACTTGAAAGCAAATGCCGCAGAGAATAACAGATTAAGAGACATCTAATTGGAGTGTTTTTTAACCGTGTGGGTGTGATGTGTGCGCCTCCGTGTCGTGTCAGCCTGGCTGTTAGATCAAAGTTCTTCTGTGTCATGAGGAAGAGCTTTTTATCACAAACACTTTCATCGTAGAGATAAGTGAAGATCCTTCATGCATACTCTGCATTTACTTGTACAGCAGAGCAGGAAGTTAATGATTCTTTAACAGTGAAATTACACAACTGACCTGCTTTCTAACTCTTTTAATTTCTAACTCCTTAAAGTTCACCTTCTTCTTCACCTGGAGGCTCATCTTCTTAAATCCACTTCCACAACTGCAGACTCCAAAAACGTTAAATTTTATGGTCTGAGTCAGTGAGAAGGAACCTGATTGGTCATCTTGATATCCTTTATCCCATAAACAGTCATTGGCTGTTTGCTTGCAAATAGGCAGCTCTTCTACTTTTGATGGACAGTGTGTGAGTTGCGTTTCTGTTAAAGCATCTTTGTACATAAGTGACATGATTTTGATTTTGGTTTTTAAGTAGATAAGTGTGAAAAAACCCTCTAAGGTTAAAACCTGCAGTTCCTGGCGTGTCTGTGTGTCAAATTGTCATACTAAAAAGCACAAATTAAACAATTAAACATGTAAAACCCAACAGCTTTCTTGACTCAAAATGTATAAGTAACCATGACTGAGCCACTAAAATCTGCAGTTCTATCTAGTGTTTCTGAAGTGACAGTTACTTAAATAATGAAGAAAGTCATTTTGCTCTCGTTTTGAATGAGGCCTATCAAGATTCATTGAGTAGCCACAAAGTTTGGAACTGCCAGTTTCCCATTTCCCGTGTAAATCCAGTAAGTGGCACTATAAAGGAAAGTATGAACAGGTGGAAGAAGATACAGGAATGTTGGGCCTTGAACGTCCAGAGTGAACCAACCTCAACTTTAACTGCACCATGACCTGCACTGACAGACTGATTTCAACTCTGAGTTTTCTCCCTCATGCCTGTGTTATCTGATTTTACCTAGCATTAGCATAAATCAAGTGTCAAAACTGTAGCTTTGAAGTTGCACCCATACTGCTTTGGTGATTTGTAACACATCAGTTATTGCTACTGTGAGTGAAGAGGGAAGTGGACATGAGACCATGCTGTACGTTGGTATGTTGTACATGTGAAATGGCTGTCCATGCTCCTGAACAGACTAGTTGTCTACGCTTCATGGCGTGGACTGGTTACGCTACATGGTTTAGACTGGCTGAGTACGCTCTATGGCCCAGACAGCTGGCCTACGGCTTCCTGTGGCATAAACCAACTGTCTATAGCCCCGTTTCCACCAAGCGGATAGGGTCGGTTCGTCTCGATACGGCACGCATTTTGTAGCGTTTCCATAGGGACGGGTCCCCTTATAAGGGGCCCGTACTGCTCCACTTTTCAGTACCCTTCCGTTGGGGTGCCAAGCCGTCCCAAACCGGCCCCAGGGGTGGGGCTATAATCACTGCGGTAGTTGATTGGTTAAAAGATCGGTAACTTCCCGTGTGGCAGCGGTAAAAAAGAACGACACACAACCGCGCACGCAGCCTTTCCTGAAACAAAGCTTCATTACGTTATGGAATATAGAGCCACATGCTGATCACAAAGTAAAAGAGTTGCTGGATGTCCTCCATCTTTCTCTTTGTTTACAATGCCACAAATTTCTTTTTCCTTGTATTTATTCGCGGGGTAGACTGTGTAGCGCTCAGAGCGCTGCAGTGACGTCACGCGTTACGTGGCTGACGCGGCTCTCGACATCCGGCCCATCAAGCAGGGAACGGTTGGCTGTGGAAACGCGCACAGGAGCAGGCTTTACTGATCTGACCCTTACCAAAGTGTGCCGATCCGTACCAGACTGCCTGGTGGAAACGAGGCTTATATGCTCCATGGTAAAGAATGGTAATCCAAGATATCAGTAAAACAGAGTTTTTCTGCAGAACTGTAAACGAAAATTCCTGTATGATGTATTTGCATTTTTTTTTTTAAACTACAATGCTTAAATTAATTTTGCATGTTTTGTTTGGCAACTGTAACTGCCAGGCATTTACCATCTTCTATTTTTTGTAAGTCACAAGTAGGCTACACGTAACGGAATTTCTCAAATAGCATAGATTAAGTTGCCTTGACTCAACTACACTAAAGCATCTTCAAATAGCCCAATGCAGAAAAAAGACACTCTTCTGTGTTGTTGTGACAAAAATGACATGTCAGGAGTCAGGACTCAGCTGAGATTTATTTTAATGTTGGACTGAATTGTGCAGATAAAACTGCTTTGATGTTCACCGTCACTGTTACATTGTTTCAGAAATTCAGTGCAGATGTTTAAGTCTTTCAGTCTCTATTGGCACAAGGGATACACCTGTGAAGAAACAAAAGCTCTGTAATCTTACTTTAATTCTGAGGTCTTCAAAAACGAAAACATAGTTCACCTTATATTTAGCTGCTGACATTATCATAATGTGTTCACTCTGTCAGCTCTACAAAGAGATGAACTCGTTCTCATCCTCCCTTCTCCTCTGGATCACTAGATAAACAGAAAAACTACTGGACAAAAAGCTCAGACTCTCTACACGTTGAATAATCTACATTAAAGAGCAGTAAAAAACAGAAAAACTAAAGCTGTTTTTCAACAATTTTAATTTTTGCTTTTGAAGAGTTTTAAAAATTTTTTTGAGCTCTTGGGCTGTGGAGATGTCAAAACATTTGTTCGTAGTTTGTTGTGTTGAATCGTGGCCGTTTGTGCATAACGCTGTTCTAGTTTGCACCTGCCCTTCACACGTGCAAACTTTAAATGCTGAAATAAACTGTTTCAGGTTTAATAAACCATTTGGCAGGTGCTAAATGATCATATTTGCCTGTCCTCCTTCTGCATCACAGGGAAAGCAAAAGAATTGTCAAAGGATCTGTGAGAAAAGGCAGTCCAACGGCATAAAATAGGAAAAGGGTTTAAAAAGATGTCCAAGGAATTAAGGATGCCAAGAAAAAACTCTTATTAAGAAGTGGAGAGAGAGGGATTCTTTTGAAACCAAACCACAGTCAGGCAGACCAACAAACATTTCAGCTCCAACTGCAAGGAAAATTGTTCAGGATGCAAAGAAAAACACACAAATAACTTCAGCTGAAATACAGGACTCTCTGAAGGGATCGGGGTGGATGTTTCAAGATCCACATTAAGGAGACACTTGGAGAAACATGGGCTGCATGGTCGGGTCGCCAGAAGAAAGCCATTTCTACACAAATGCCACAAAATATCCAGCTTACAATACACCAAACAGCACAGAGACAAGCCTCAAAACTTCTGGAACAAAGTAATTTGGAGTGATGAGACCAAAAGTGACCTTTTTGTCCTCAACCATAAACATTGTTCCATTTGGAGAGGAGTCAACAAGGCCTATGATGAAAGGTCCACCATTCCTACTGTGAAACACGGAGGTGGATCACTGATGTTTTGGGGATGTGTGAGCTACAAAGGCTCAGGAAACTTGGTCCAAACTGATGAATGAAGGATGAATGCAGCATATTATCAGAAAATACTGGAGGAAAATTTACACTCATCAGCCCAGAAGCTGCATATGAGACGTACTTGGACGTTCACACATGACAATGATCTAAAACACAAGGCCAAGTGGACCTGCCATTGGCTACAGCAGAAGAAAGTGAAAGTTTTAAAGTGGCCATCTCAGTCTCCTGACCTTGATATTGATCCAGTGGGGGGAGACCTCAAACCTGCAGTTCATGCAAGACAGCTCAAGAATTTATCGGACCTGGAGGCTTCTTGCCAAGAAGAATGGTCAGTTTTTCCATCTGAGAAAATAAAGACCCTCATCCACAACGAGCACAAAAGACTTCAAGCTGTTGTTAATGTTAAAGGAGGTAATGCATGGTATTAGGAGCTGGGGTATGCAAACTTTTAAACAGGGTCAATTTGGTATTTACTGTTGTCATTATGATTAAAAAGGAGTAAACTACTTATTTTTTTCAAAAATGTCTTCACCAAACCACTAACCATGAGTGAAAGAAAGGATTTTGTGTAATCATTCATATTTTCTGAGATATTTTCTGCTGGGGGGTGTAAACTTTTGGGCACAACTGTACCTATTTCAATGACATTTGGGCTAATCATAATGTATAATCAGTCATAAGCAGGGGCACAGCTGAGGGTGGGGTTGTCTGTTTTGTGTCTTTGAGTTTGTGTCTTTCATGGACTTGCAGCATGTTCATGCACTTGTTTGGGCTTTTTACATCCTCTTCTGCTGTTGCATTTGTTTTACATGGATTTATACAATTGCATCATCTAGCAGCCTTGAGAAACAGATCAAAACACAGAGCCCATGTTGGGATTCACCTGGTATTCAGCCCACCTGTGTGTAAGACAGAGAAGGGGCTCCCCCTCCCCATGCAGGGCTATCAGCCCTGCTGCCCACTTTGCAGGTGTTAGGTGGAGCATGTGAATGGGGTCAGGCCAGAGAGATGAGAGAGGTGGGGTGGAGCTACCATCCGTGAACGTGGGGGAGAGGGAAAAAGACTCCGGAGGCCGCCTGCTCTGCATTAAGGACATGTGAGAGGCTGTGATGGAGCCTAACTCTGCATTGTTTGTTCCTCCTTCACATGCTCGGAGGAGGAAGATGATTTCAGCTCTGATGAAGGCTGCAGAGTGTCTTTTTGCAGCTGTGTGCTCTGAATAAACAAAAGTAATATGATTGCTTTATTTTCCTGCCTGTCTGTGCTCTGCTTGTTCGTTAAATGCCAGCAGGCGGAGAGGAAGCGGCCTGGTCGATATATTTTTGTTTGTTTTAATGGTTTTTCCATTTTCCAGCCTGTGACTCAGTCAACTGCAAATTCATCATCAGTGCTGCTCTGCCTCTGCTTGTATGTAAATGTTTGTCCCTTATCAGCGTCTCAGGTTGAGGAGTAACATAGATAGAAAGGAACATTTTAATATACGCTTTAATGTGTTTCCACCTCTTGAATTCAATTATCAGGGAAATGGAGGCATCACCCTCCGCTCACAGGGTTTGAATTAAAATTTTCACTTGTGTTCATAATTGAGTGCCACTGAAACTGAGGGCCCCAGGGGGGCTGTGGCAGACCTGCAGGGGGTCCTTCATGTGTCTCTTCAAGCTGTGCAGAAGAAAACACACCAGTTTTTGTTTTTACACTGGAAAAGACCTGACCCAATTCTAAATTAAAGCTGGATTTTATTCTTATTGTTCTTGAGATGTCTTAAAAGAGACGTTAAGATGCTGCAGGAAAAATTTGAGATGCTCTCTGAGATCCTGAGGTTAACTTCAGGAGTCTAGATCCCCACTTGCTCTCACCACCTCGAGGAGTTTCTAAATCCCCAAAATCTGTTCTGCAGATTTGAGAGCCGGTAGCACTCAAACTGAGCTTTCTAATCTTTTTATACCATCAGAAATAAATCTGCGTGCCTTGCTCTTTCTCTGCTGCAGAAAGAGTTTTAATTAAGAGCATATCCCTGCTTCTATCTTTCGTCTAAGCCAACACTCTCCAGTCTTTCTGAGAAACCAGTTAAAGTTTATGTAAGCTTAACTGTGCAAAGAATTAACACATTGTTATTATGTCATTAGTGATATTAAGTTTGAGTGTTGGCAGCACCTGGAAACTGTCAAATGAGGCGTCATTGCAAGCACAAGCACAAGCACAAGCACACAATTTCATCAAATTAATTCGCACACACAACTGCTCAGGCACACCCACACACACACAATAACACACAGTTTGATGCTTTTGTTTTGTGGAGGCTGAGGATGAAGAGGTGAGGAGTGTGTGAAGGTGTGATGGCAGCACACACATGGTGGACGTCTGGGTTTTAAAATGGTGATTTAGCTGCAGTCAGCTGCAGGCAGATTGAGATTAATGGGCTCCTTAGGAAAACCAGGAGCACACACACGCATGCGAAAACAACACACACAAAGAAATGCAAAGAGTGCAGAAACCCACTTTAAGAATGATTTTTAATCCAGAGTTTTCTGGATCATCCATTGCTTTCTTTGACTCAGTGATGACATCCCAAATGTCCTCCTTGGTTTTAGGAAACTGTCCCTTTGAGGCGCAGTGAGGGCCATCAGTTTGGTGTTGACTGTGGGAACACCTGTGGCCAGAATTAGAAGTTTTTTGCGACAATAAAGACTGCTCACCCCCTGGACACTAAACTACGCACAAACTTAGTTCAAAAAGTCTGCTTATTGTAAAGTGTTAAACATTAACTCAGCATGAGTTGCTGTAATATAGCCTCTTCTTAAAAAGCCTTCTCTTGATTTAGGTTCTCAGGTTACCCACACACCAATCTCTAATCTCTCTTTCGTTACTGAAGTCAGTCAACCTTGTGAGTTTCTTCACAGCAAAAGTCTCTTTTCAGTCTGGGTTCAGAGCTCACCATAGCATCAAAACCATGTTGCCAGAAGTAAGGAAGGACCTACTCTTGGCCTCAGACCGTGGGCTTCCTTCTGTTCTTATGTTGCTTGATCTGAGTGCTGCTTTTGACACGATTGATCATCCTATTCTTCTGCAGAGATTAGAGAATCTACTTGGCATTACGGGGACAGCTTTAGCTTGGTTTAGATCTTATTTGTCAGATCAATCTCATCACGTTTATGTGAACAACAAATCCTTTTTTCATCTTGTATCTGCGTCTTCTTGGGACTATTATGAGGGAACACTCCATAAACTTATATAGTTCTTAACCATGATCCTCTGGGAGTCTCTGAGCTTGTTTGTAGGTTCATCTGGATTGTTGCTGTGGATCTACCAGCTGACGTGGGACGACCTGACTCCAGCTGCTGTGGCTTTGACAGTTCTCCAATTTTTCTTCTCTCCCTCTCTCTTTCTTTCTCTCTCTCTCTCTTTCTCTCCCTCTCTCTCTCTCTCATCCCAACACAGTGGAGGCAGATATCTGTCTAACATAAGTCTGGTTCTGTCCAAGGTTTCTGCCCGTTAAAGGGAAGTTTTTCCTTGCCACTGTAACTTGCTAAAAGCTGCTGTAAGGTGCTACACTCATGGTGGATCAAGATGAGATAAGATTTCTTATCCTGTCTTGATGTTGGGTCTCTGTTAATAAAATAACTAAATACTCTAACATTACCAGTTATCAACCTGCTAATGTTTTGTAAAGTGTCTTGAGATAACGTTTGTTATGATTTGGCCCTATATAAATAAAGATTGATTGATTGATCGATTGAAACTTCCATTGTTAAGGCTTTAAGATGAGATCAGACTGCTTGTCTTAACGTTGGGTCTCTGAATTAAATAACATTTTAATTATATTTTAGAAAGTGTCTCAAGATAACATTTGTTACGATGTGGTGCTATATGAATAGAGATTGCTTGATTAATAACTACAAATTGATGTGTTACCTCGTTGCTTTGCGTCTTGCAGAAAGCTGTTTTAATCAAAGAAATGTTACTTTAGAAAGATCTCTCACCCAAAACAAATGCATGCTTCCGGAAGAGTCACATCTTTATGACAGTAGCTGCTGGTGCTCCTTGAACACTGAGCTTTTCTCCTAGAAAATCACTGCATCCATGTGACTGCAATCACTGCCGTGTCTTGTGTGCTTTTCATCTGTTTGCAGATTTTATAAAAATGCATGTGCTTCAGACAAAATCCCTCTTTAAACTTAGTAAAGGAGTTCTTGGAGCTCTCTGCGGCTCCCTCTTACATTTGCATTCGGCCTGAGATGACCTGTGAGGTTGGACACGATCTGCAGTGAACTCTTTCTCTCTCCTCGTACGCTTTAGTGAGTCTGAATTAAGAGCAACGTCCTGCCAAACGGAGTGTGACCAGAATTGATTCCTTTAGATGCTTCTCTTGAGGGGAAACTTTCCTCCCTCCTCATGCCGCTCGCTCAGATGAAACAATCCCTGCTTTTACCTGAGATCTATTGGAGATGTTTTCATGTATGGGCTTCAGATGTCTCCAAAATGCAGCTCACAGCTCTGCTCTCTGATTCCCCCTCTGTGCTGCTTGAGATGCAGTTTGCTCCGCAGGTGACAGATGGGATTTGATGACTTGCTGCATCTTCTCACTATGATGCGCTCATATGTATTCCCACGTCTTCTCCTTCAGACTGAGCTCTCATGCCGGGTCTTCGCTGAGGCGGAATAATCAAATAACACTTGGTGCAGTTCTCTTTCTAGTATGATTAAGCCAGGTTGCTGTTTGCAGAGACTAATTTAGAATGAGTTGTGATTAGCTGTTTCCACCCTCTGAGGCATTATGCATTTAAATGAAACACATTGAAACCAGCTGGGAATATGACAGGGGGGGATGATTCCCTTAAGTGCTGCACTCAAGTGTTTATTCCTCTGCTTTCTCAGTAATGGACCGTTTACCTTCACAGCAGAAGACAGCAGAGGAGAGGAAATGAGAAAGAGGAAAAGACTATTTTTGGGTGCAGGGCTCGACTTGTACTGCAGTCATTTCACTCCAGGGATTAAGACTCCCTCGACTCTCCCCCCCCCCCCCCCCTCCTTCCCTCTGCAGCCGCTGGTGGATTTACTATTTACCCGGGTTATTTATCACTTTGAAGCTTTGAGGGAGAGGCCCACAGAGTGAGAGAGAACGACCAGCGGACAGAATTAAAACCCTCAGCCTTGTGTCGTTTGATTTGATTACTCTCCCATCATAGCAGCATCAGAGGAAATCTCACTTTGCAGGGTTGTCTCTGCTGCATGGTTAAAAGGTGGATCCAAAGAGGAGGAGGAGACAAACATGTTGCTGGTTAACTGGACACTTTATCAGGTGGACATTACCACTGGGATGTTTGTCTGCAGCTTTTCTAGAGGTTAAAGATTCAGTATTTTTACTGTCCTTTTAATTTAGTAGCAACCTGTTACATATTCATGAGCGGACTAATTAGCAAGGTAACACATTTCCCACAGGAGTAGATCTGAACAGCTGTTTGTCATGTACAAAATTGGAAGTTGGCTGCATGTGAGGATGCAGAACAAAGGAGTTTTTCCTTCACAAAATCTCCTCAAGAAGAATTCAATCAGGAAAGGCTTAGACTTAAGAAAGATTGTGAATAGATTTAATGATACAGATGCACAATTACAGTTTGGCGGTTAGACCCCATCGAACGTTGCGAATGAATGTGTAGGGGAAACAATGATGTGATGAATTATGAAAATCCCCCGATGGAGTCTAGACACTGGTGGTGGTAAAAGAGTCTTTTGGAGAGCTGGTTCCTGTTGAAGATTAGGGAGCTGGATCCTGTTGGAGGTTGAAGAGCTGGATCCTGATGAGGATTGGAGATCTGGTTCCTGTTGAGGATTGAGGAGCTGAAGCTGAGTACCAGACTGATGAAGATTGGTGGAGCATGGGGAGGAGGAGGGTCGCTGTTCGTTGTGCGAGCCTGCGAGACAACTGACGAGCAGAGAAGGCATATTTAAGTTGATTGGTTTACGAGTGACAGCTGTGAAGATGTGATTGGATAGAGAGAAAAGCTTACACGCCCACTTTGGTCAGCTGATGAGAAAGCGCGGGAGTGAATGAATGAATAGAGAGATGGTGTGAGCCCGTAGACAGTCTTCCTGACTGAATTTACGCTAAGCTTCATTGAGTGAGCGGATGTGCAACACACTGCAAAAATTCAATATGTTACTGTAGCGCCCTTAGTCCTCCTAAACAAGGAAACTGCAACTAAAAACACAACATTCGATCTAGGTTCGTTTAGCTGGATGTTTACTCTATTAACCCACTACAGGTAGAGAGAGAGAGAGAACATTAAGTTGAACAGTGACTGTTTTATTGCCTCAACAGTCAACAAGCAATATAAATACAATATACAAATATACAAAATTCCAAAATAAACCCCTTTTAAAATGATAAAATAAAATAAAAAGTCCAAAAAAAAGAAACGTCTTTATTTTCAATGGAAGTTCAAGTGCTCATGAGACTCTCCTGTACTATCCGGGTAGATTTTGTAATGTTCGTGTCTTATCTGTTCTTTGACTGAAGCAACTGAATCTGAAGTTCGAAGAGGGCAGAACCCACGGCTGGCCACACTGTGCGTTCGGTCCGTTCTGTCAAATTCTGGAAACTGGCTCGCCACTGAACCCTCCTGGGTTCAGAAATCTTCCACTGAAGGAAAAAACCAATCTACACACACAGTGTAGAATAACATTACTGTCACTTTCTGTTCATTCTACTTCTATCAGTCTTATTTCTCTCAAAATGTGAATAAAATTACACACTTATACACAGTCAAACTGTTTGAGTATGATCAACAACACATAAAATATCACACTTCAAATTTAAGAAAATATAACTCATTAAACATTGCTTAAGTTAAGCAATATAATGTCATCAAAATTTTAACATTCACCCAACATATTTACATCTTTAACTTATTAGATGAACCAAATCACCCTTCTTTTTAGAAATGAACTGCATCTCAACCACTTATAACAGAGTAAGATAACAATACATGAATTATAGTCTACAGAATTGAACAAAACACACTCTCAATGCTGTATCATCACCTATTCTGTTATCAGGACGACAGCCTTATAGCTGGAAAGCTTAAGTGTTCATTCTTGTTGAATTTGACATTTATATGAGTCATCGGCATCGCGCTAGCGATAGCCGTTAGCATCACGCTAACCGTTAACGTCGCGCTAGCCGTTAGCGGCGTTAGCGCCTCTCTTATCAACCATTCTTTACTTTACAATGATGTTAATTACACCACTGCAACTTAAAACATTAGGCATCACACCTCCGATTGGTTTTTTAATGAAATTTCAACACCAGAAACAATCATCATGACTCTGTATGTCTAATACTAACTGCCGCTAGCATTTAGCATCATTAGCTTCCTTACCGGAGCTCGTAGTGAGAGGGCTCGCAGGATTAAGCGGCTTCCCGTTTCAACACAGTTGGATCCTAACAAGCAAGCACTTATTAGATCATGACATGAGATGATTAATCTTTTGTTTTTAATGTAAATCATGACTCATACCTACGTATTTTCAGATATGTCGAGGGGGTAAGAAGTGTGCTCTAGGCGGTGACTCAGACGAAAGGAGAGTGAGTGCCGCGAAGAAGGTGTCAGAACGTTTATACATGTAACAGTGAGGCGCTGTTAGGGCAATGCGCCACCTCCTGACCAGAATTTACATTACACTTCAATTAGTTGTATGGCTTTGGTAACCTGATGTTTCATGTGGGTTACATTACCAATATATTCTTCTATTTTCTAGTAAAATATCTCATCACTCTTAATATCAGACCCAGTTACCTGAAGGGAAACATTTTAGTCAGATACTGGAACTTGTTTTTAGATGGATCATCCTGCATATCTGTTTAAGCGAAACAGTCATAAAAGTATCCTGATTTAAGTCATCTCAATAAACAAGATATTTGTTTAAGATAAATCATCTTGTTTCAAGAAATAGACTCAGCATGAAAACAAATCCTTATTTATACCTGCAGCTTGTTATACGCTCAGCATGAGACATAGAACTTGTCAATACTCCAGCTATTTTTGAAGTCTCTCTTATCTAGTGGGGCTAAATCTAATGACTTATTTGAAGATATACGCTCTCTACATGTTCCATCGGCAGTTTTTCTCTAACTACAAGCAAAAATATTATGTTTCAATTATTTAAACTTATTTGTAGACTTTTTCCTTTGCCTTTTGCCTCTGTATCATTATTTCAGGATATTGGCACTAGCATTTACTTAACAATAGGATAGTTTTCAACATACTGAGACAAGACGTGTCATATTTCATTCATGTCAAGATAATGCACTTGTTATTAGTGAGCATACACTCATTTTAAGGTATTTCTGGGTTCATTGAGGTTGGAAATTTTTACTTGTTTTGGAAAGTTTTGTTGGAAGATCATTTTGCTTGCATAAGGTAAAATGCCCCCAAATTTTTGTATACATGTTTTTTGTTTGTTTTTGATGGCTGGCTTTTTGCAGTGCAGGTAATGTTTGGGGTCAAGTTTGGGACACTTTTATCATGCATTAGGTGCAAACTAGAAAGAGTGACAACAGGATACATAAAACACTGGGGTTAAAGAAGAAGAATCTGAGAAAATAACAAGGAGGCGCTCTGCACCTTTCAGAGCAGAGCTCCCAACATTTTTTGGGGGAATTTTCGGAGGAATTTCTAGGGCACATACGTGAAAGAGGCTCATTTGGTCATCTGTTGATCAGACTTGTTAACAATCAGACTTAGTGATGTAAGAACTCTTTTGAGGCTGCTTCATGAAAAAGAGAAGAAGTTGTTATCACCACAAACACAGCCGGAGGGTTCAAGTTCAGGGTCTGAATTAGCAGAGGGGACACCAAGCAGCTCCCCCTGTCACTCAAAGAGGCTGCACCCTTTGATTCTGTGCAATTTTAATCTTTACTGTCATGAAAAAGGCAAGTAAGATGTAAATTCATCCCACAGAGGCTCAAACTGTTTTTGCTCTGGTGCTTCAGTTCGTTTATTCCTGCTGTAAAGTTTTAACATGGAACTCTATGGAGCTAACTCACTTTTGTTGGCAGCCTCCTGTGGATGATCAAGGAACTGCAGTTGTCTTCACTCTGCTGCTTATGACAGAGTTAAAAGCAGTTTTTTTTCAGGAATTGTAATTAACTTTGGGAAAGAGAGCCAAAATGAGATTAGAGTTTGTAAGAAAAAAAAAATCACTGTTTTTGTCAGTCAGCTCCACTCAGATTGTCTACTGAGCAGACTCTGACTGTCCAACGGCAGCTCCTGTGACAGGGTTCTTGTGGCTTCAAAACCATGCAAAGGTAAAAGGTGGAGCCATGCTGTCTGTTCTGTATACAGTCTACGAACCCTACTCACAGCCCGGTGCTCTGAGATGTGTCCTGGTTGTGTCCTACCAGTGCTCATCTACCAACTCCAACCTCACCCAGCAGAGCAAACGTAACCTGGCTCTTCATTTTATTGATAGACTCTCAGGTTTGAAGAGATCACTGTTCAGCAGAATAACTGCTGCATGTGGACAGGAGTGAACACTAGCACAAACAGATTAGCTCCTGTTTTAGCCTTTAGCTTGTGTTCTAGCCATTACCTCGTGTTTTGACAGTCCAGCTCCTGTTTCCATTATTACCACAAATGAAGTCACAGAAATAGTTTTCAGTGGAGTAACACTGGATCTCTTTTCTCACTGCTGAACTTGGTCAGCTGATGTGGTGTTGTCTTAGAGACCTTGACATGCAGTAAATCAATTTGATCCTGCTCAACCCAACCCAGCATTAGGAAATAACCTACTTTGGAGCTGATAATCCCAATTGTAGATTGTGATCAGGCATATGTCTAGAGATGAGACTTTTTCACAATCACTCAGAAACTCCTCACAGTATTTTTAAATTCAACTTTCAGCATCAAAATAAGTCTCCAGAATGTCTTTTATTCTACCTGTTCAGAACCCCCTGCAGCAATCCTTCCATTAACCAGCCCCAACTGTTCTGATTTTCTACTTCCAGCTCTCTACATGACGCTACTTAAGCAAACCTTCAAACCTTCACTAAACCAATACTGGGATGAGCTTTTTTTTTCTGTCCTCCTCAGACCAAAGTGAAACGTCTAACATGAGAGGATTCTGTAATCTATCAAGGATCTGGCAGTAAATCTCACCCAGGTCCCACCAGCACAGAACAATAAGTTAAGAAGCCAATAGCAGCGAGAGACAGGGGAGCTGTGAACACCTCGGGCTCAGATAGCTTCGTCCTCGCACGCTGATTCATGGAGGCTGTGCTGCTAAACTCAGGTGGGATGGAGAAAAGTGATGTCTGTGTTAGGTTTAATATACTGCTGATTCATGCTTCTTAAAGGATGAAATAAAGACTGATGACATGAAACACAGGGGTGGCTTATGCTAAGGCCTCCTTTTTTGGGGATATTGTATCCTAAAAAGTGATTACTACAATTTTACAATTCCATTGAGCAGACATTTTTGTCCAAAACAACATACAACACAAGCAAGAAGTTAGAAGGGTTTTTTTTTTTCTGGTACAAGAACTTTAGCTTCATGTTGGGACAAACATAGCTCTGTAGTGGAGACCACTGCATGGGCTCAAAATACACTATCTGTAAACAGGGGTGGACTGGCCATCAGGAGTACTGGGAGTTTTCCCAGTGGGCCGACCGAGAATGGGCCGATTTACGGCCGCTTATTTATTCATTTATCTATTTTTTAAAATCATTTATTGGTGCACCTTTCCCTGGTAACTTTGGTTACTCTCCTAGGCCAGCCAAAGGAGCTGCAGCTGCAGACGCCACTCACTCACAGAGAGAGAAAGAGAGAGAGAGAGAGAGAGAGAGAGAGAGAGAGAAAGAGAGAGAGAGAGAAAGGTGACGTCTGATTGGCCCAGTCACCTATCCGTTAAAACTACCTGGCCGAAGAATGAGAACTTACAGAGGCCCCGTAGTCCCACCCACCCATGTTCTGGCCCCCCCTCGTCCAATTAACTACAATGATGATCAGAGCTGTTAGTTGATGACGAGGGAGAGAGAGAGAGAGAGGGAAAAACAGTGCAATAAAAAGATGGAAAATACAATCAAAAAACGAAAAGGTGGTGCAGAGAAACTAAGAGACAAGAAAAGAAAAGCAGCTCAGGCTGTTGAGAGCAGAAAGGTGAGGGAGGTGTTTGCTTCAGCGGCTCCGTCACAGCAGCAGCAGGTGGTGTCAGGTCACACTCTGCTGACTGTAAAGTAAAGGAGACTGAGGAGGAGGAGACATGAACTGAGAGTTAAAACTTAACTCTGAGTGAAGGAGGAGATGATGCTGTGAGAAGCAGGTATGTTTTCAGCATGATGTGGATAAACACTCAGTCTAATAAACAGTTCAGACTGGTTGCTTAAATGTCTATGATCTACGTGACATAATAAAAAGCAAATACATTGGGGCGTGTTACAACTCAGTCTAGTTGTCTGAAGTACTGGAAAACAATAACTGTACCATACTGATTAATAAGTTAGTTGCTTTTATTAATCACTCAAGCTCTATTTTATACTTCCATCACAGGATTCCACATTAAAGATCTACAAGCTTAACTCACATGTTACAATGTGATGTGTTCAAGTAGATAAATCTGCTATTTCCTGTTTCTTATAGTTCGTACTCTACCTATAATAACACTCCTCCGATCACGTCACCTGTTGAAATGGTAAAAGCGTGAACATACACCTTTTATATTGACCACCACAGTCCATTTAAAATATATATATATATTTTAGGGACAGTGATCAAGCTACTGAAATAACATATGTTAGTATTTAATTCTCAGCCAATGTTTGTGGTTTATTATCCTTCAACTGATAAAATGACTAAAACTCTGATTAGATTTTATTACATTACAACATCTGTGTATTCTATCGTGTCTACATGATGCAGAGCTGTGCTGTCCATCCTAAATAAAAATCTAAGTGTTTGTCCATTTTTTCCAGATCATTACACAATTGTTTTCCATACTTTAGCCAACTAGTCAAAGTGCTGATTGAATGCAGACTCATTTTTTTTGCATCTTATTTAGCTAGAACCTGTTCCACACTATTTCTCTATTTTTCATGTCCAGATTTATGAAAGGTGTCAGGCGTGGAGATGAACTAACCTGAGACCCCAGCAGCCCAGTGAGTCCACCCAGAGATTATTTCACACTCAGGCACCTTCATCTATTCTTAAATCATCACCCTCAACAAAACACAAAGAATCCAAAATGGCAGAGAGTTTTCTGCTGTGAGGATGCTTCCATTAGAAAGTGGCTGATCATAAAGTGAAGAACCCCAAACACTTGTTTTGCTTTGTTTGCATCAGCACAGTGGTAGTGTAACAGACTTGTGTGTTTGTACATCAATGGAGAGTGTAGGCACAGTAACCGCTGAATGTAGTGGGCCGGTCTGGACCAAAAAGTCCAGGGCCAAAATTTTATCCCAGTCCACCCCTGTCTGTAAACATCCACCAATGTGGGTTCAAACTGTACCATGCAAAGGGGAAACCAGATATAAAAATGATCTTGAAGCTTTGCCAGCTTCCATTTGGCCTCAGTGCAAATTCCAGCCACAAAGCATGATGTGAGATCAGCTAAGGAGATGTGTGCACGTGTGTATGCAGTTTGAACCAACAGGAATGGACCATTGGGGAAAGAAATAGTTTCCACTTAAAACACTTCTTTTTGGCCAGCTTGGTCGCTTTACTTCACCTCAGTATCCAAGAAAAAGACTCTTACCCTCCTCAACCCTGTGAACGAGTCTGGAGTGGAACATTTAGTGGTAGATTGCAGATGATTTTACAGCTGAAGGACGATGAGTGTGCGTGCGTGTGTGTGTGTGTGTGTATGTGTGTGCATGTGCATGCGCACATGTGTGCATGTGTGCGTGTGATAGGGGGGGGTCACATTCGTGGGTGGATGGCGGTAAGTGGTTGCCTAGGCCACAGCTCCAAGTCCCTGAGCCCCCACAACAATCCTGCCATCTGAATCCAATCCATCGTCTGACGGATTGGGAGGCAAATTGGCAGTGTCAGATTTCATATCACAGCGAGCTGCAGCGGGGCCGGGAGCAGGGCTGCAGTCTAATAAAGAGAGGACAGAGTGTGTTAAGGTGGTGTGTAGGGTGGGGGGCATGTGTGTGCACTTGCATGCAGATGTGTCTACGCCCACATGCAGAAGAACAGCCCCCACCGTCAGCGCTGCCTGTCCAGCTGCTGCAGGCTGCAGTTACACAACCTCAGTGCATGCTGGGAAGCGGTCAGAGCCCGTGGCGTGGGATTGGAAAGTGGTCACAGTGACTTAGTCTGGTGTGTCAATCTGGGATTGTACAAGCCTCTGGCTATCACAGCTCAGAGGGGAGTGATGAGAGCAGCATAAGTGCCATATGTCAACCAGCAGAACCAGCCCAGAGACAACATGAGTAACACCCGGGCAGGATTAATGTGGCGGCACACATCCTGCATGAGTGTGAGCCAGTGTGTGTGTGTGTGTGTGTGTGTGTGTGTGTGTGTGTGGAAACAATTCACACACCAATTATAGAAACGAGGAGGGATAATCAAAGTAAAAAGTTAGTTGCACAGTACTCCACCCTGAGTTTGATAGTTGTTATCTGCCCTCTATTGGTGGAAACAGGAACTGCAGGTGAAAGTTTCTGAAAGTGTTTTGGTTAGAAAATTCCCCCAAATTCAGCAATTTTATTTTTCTCCAATTAGGTGATGGAACAGCAAAATTATCTCACAATTTCAAAGAATTTTAATTCAAGAAAAGCCTAACACTAAATTGTGTTTGTTTTAAAGATATAAAACATCGAGCAGTATGCTCGACTTCTCAGTATGCTTATCAGTATGTTTTTTACTATGTGTATTTTTTACTCAGGTCTTTTAAAGTTCTTGTTCTGTATGTGTGTACAAGTGTGATGGTGAATGTGCGTCTTTGATGCAACCGAGGCCTGTCAAAAGATGGATTTCTGTCACTTTCTTTGTGTCAGACAATAAACTTCTATTCTATTCTATTCTATTCTATGCTGCAGTGGCTCAGCCGAGCGTAGACCAACAGCCTACGCTACACATTATAGACTGGTCAGTAAGACATGAATAAATTATTATGTTTTTACACAGAGCTCAAAATGAAAATTCCTGCATATGTGATGTCTTCTCACTTTATTTTTGAATTCCCATGTTTTTTTTAAAGAAGGAGGACTGTTCCTCTGTTGTTGTGATGAACAGAGTAACCTGTATTAGAGCAGACCAGACTCCAGGACTGATCAGTCAATCCAAACCCTCGCATTTTGTTTCAGGAGTAAAATTAACCTGCAAACATTCATTCTTTGTTCTGTTTCCTTGCCTTTTTTTTCAGTGCAACTGGTTTCCCAGACTCGACTGAGTGAACACAACTGTTCAGTTCCATCAGACTAACTCAGCTTACTTCATTTGGTGACACTTAGAAAGATCAAATTCATTGTACTTCTTTTTTTTAAGATAACGTCAGAAAATAAAGTAAATTACATGTTACATAAACTTAACAAGTAAATATAAACTCAGCATAAGACTGTAAGTTAAATTTTCTTACCTATTTTGGTATAATCTGTTTCCTGGATTCTTTAAAGTAAACTCAACTGTCACATTTTACAGTGTTAATTGCAATTTGTTTACTCTAAGCTGAGACAAGGTGGACATATTTTTTCTGTACACATGTACACTCACTGTTTGCAGTTAAGTTGTAAAAAGTGTGGCAGCTTGATCACTCTACATTTCTATCAGGATAAAATCTCACAGAACTATTTTTTTATTGTTGTTGTTTATTTTTTTTTCTTGTTTTATTTTATTTTATTTTATTTTATTTTATTTTTATTTTTTATTTTTGAGAAATTGGGAATTCTAAAAGGCATGTTGTGGTGATATTGACCCTTTTGGTGCTCTTTTTGGTGAAAGCAAAAAGCCCCAAAGGTAACCTTTAAAAAGTGTTAAGGGGTCAGGGGTCACACCCTTCACTTCACTATCCCCTGAATTTGCGCGTGGAGAGTAAAAGGAAAAAAAAGTTACAAAGCCTTGAAAAGGCTCTTCACGTGGAGCACCTCATTTTCAGTTTCCTGTCAGAGAAATAAAAGAGCAGCAGGAGCACATTATCTCAAAGAGACCATCTTTATGTTGCTCCCCTCTCATGATTCATATCGATCTTATAATTGTTGAATTTATGTGAACGGCTCCACGGTGAGGAGGAGCTCAGAGGACAGATAAAACTGAATACAGACGAGATGAAAGAACATGGCAGCTTAACCCCACAGGGCCCAGCAAAGGAGCTGGTATAGGGCCCTGCACACACACACACACACACACACACACACACACACACACACACACACACACACACACACACACACACACACACACACACCCTGGCACTGGACTGGTCTGGTAGATAAAAGCTCAGAGTGCAGAGTGATTCTGTCCGACTCTCTGGGGTCTCATGGTGTCTGCAGAGAAACAAACCCACTCCTGTTTCCTCATTTCAACCTAAACTGCTCGAAATCTGAGCCAGACGTCTTTATGTCCTTCAGTTGATGCACGCATGCACACACACTGAGAGGTCCCTGCAGGGCTGCTGGGAAAATTACACTAAATGTGAGTTTAATGTAAATCACTTAACCATCTGTATTCACAACCTTTGGCTGCCTCTTTCTGCTACGACCCACTTAAGGCAATTTATGGCTCCAGATTTCCCTCCTCTGTGCTGTATGCAGGATAAAAGAGCTCACTTAACGCAGTGTGAACTCAGATACTTACACGTTCTTGGAAAATGGCTCCATGAATTCTTGTTTGGTGAATTGCATGTGTGGTGTTCAGGAGAACAGTCCTGTGAGAGCTTTGTGGTCATCTAAGGATTGACCCTGCTGAATATGATGACTCCTGGCTTTTTCATGCACTGTTCAGACATCAAGACTTGAGGTTATCAGGGGTACATCTCATCTTTCTATTCTTGCCAAGATGAATCTTGGCAAACTTTCGTACTGGATCCTGTGACTTCATTTATACTTTCATTCTTGTAAAATGTTACACAACGGTCCTTGGTGTCCCTTAATGTCATTACAACTGTCTCAGATTGGTTGGATGCTCAGTGTGCAATCTACTGATTGTTGCTGTGAAGTTTTTAATGATTGTGATGTATGTCAAAGATCCACTGTGCAAACCCCTCTGTGGTTCCTCCCTTCCATGCAACAGAATATATGTATTTGAGTCTGCCAGAAATTCAGCTTTGAGAACATGCTCACATGCCCAACTTGTAACAGCAGCTGCAACACCTTCAGTGACAGATTACCCACCCCCCAGAAAAAAAGGAAAGCAAAAAACAAAAAAGAACACTACAACGCTACACCTCATCCCACTTTCTGCACCTTAAGACAATATCTAGAATCACTGGATTATTTTATTTTATTTTTTTTTAAATTATATATAGTTTTATATAGACCTAAGTGTTTTCCCCTCATATTTATGCATGGTGCATGTTGGCTCCACCCTTAACTTCCTTGAATTCCACAGTGAGCTGAGAATAAAGGTTATTCTGTTCCATTCTTCTGTTAGCTGGTTGTCACCAGCAGAAGAGAACCCCTCAGGTGATGCTGATACCCGCTGATTGGTGAGGAGACCTGGATATGCCTCCGAACAAAAAAGAACACACAAAAAGAACCTTCTAATTCATTTTAAACACAATAAATCTGCAACTCAAGGACCACAAAATATCAGTTAGATTCATGTTGGTCAATAATTATTCACAGATTGTTTGCACATGCTCTGCATCGTTGTGCTTGATATTTCCATTAAGAGAAAGTATCAGTTGATAATTCTCTGGAAAATCCAGATACAACAAACTTCTATAGACCCTGAGAGAAGGACATGGAGAGGGAGAGAGAGGACTGGTGGTGTGAAGTGATGCACAGTCTGAGAAGAAAAGGAGGAATATCTGGAGACGTGAGTGATTTCCACAGACTCCTCTGTCCTGAAAACACTTCTGGATCCAAAATACAAGACTGGAAGACTTGACAGAAGGAAAAACATGATTAACTGGCTGCCACTGTCGTCCAACCACAGAGTCATGGAAAAGTGGAGGAGAGGAGGAGTTTGTGTCTTTTCTGTCTCTCTGAGGCCGAAAATGTCCCATTAGAGGATGAGTCTACAGCCCTGTTTTAACCAAGCAGTTCAGTTTGGTTTGTCTCTGTGTGTCACACATTTTGTGGTGTTTCCTTTGACTAAAACCAAGACAGGCCCTAAACTACCAACACGTTCTATCACACTTTTTTGGTGCCCTTCTGTTGGTGTGTCAGACAAACTGATCCAACCCCAGAAGGAGGAGCTAGAAACAGTGCAGTCCATTAAGTGGTGCAGAGTCTTGTCCAGCAGTAGTAAAAAAGAAAAACACATAACCCTGCCATGTTAAAATCTCCAGTGGACTTCCTGAAGAGAACTCTCTTTTTACTTTTTTTCATCGACTGTTGCTCCTTGTTTGCAGTGTTGTGTCATTTTTCTCCATGGATTTATTATTGGGGTACACTGTCACACTGCTATGCTTTCAAAGCATTGCACAGTTTTTGGCTGAGGCGTTGGTAGATTGGGTGGGTACAGTGTCCTGTTCTGTTGAATCTGCAAAGCGTGCTATTGGTAAAGCAAGCTAACCATCCTGGCAACATCCTAGGTCAACCTAGCAACACTTTTAAGCTCCTCTTCCCCCTTTGGGACCTTGGACCCCTCAACTGAGACAGGAGCTCAAAACTGCTCCAAGCTTTGGTTACAAACTCCTCTGATACTTACAGGACTTCCCCTTTGTTGGAGCTTGCAGAACCACACCGTCTGCATTGAGGACATTCTGGGATCCCCAAAAGACATGATAACTGTCAAATAAATAAACACCACATGACAGAACTGAACAGATTTACACACAGGAGCAGTTTGATATGAGTAAAAGATTTATTTCACATTTTATATTTTAAATATCACCAGCTTTGTTTGAGGAGTCAAAGACATCAAAGATCAGCCACAGGGAACGGTATGCAGGCTCGGATACACAAAGGAAGGACAGGAACAGTTTTAGCTCTGATGGTAAGTGAAGAAATGTTTTATTCCTGCTGATCCTGAAGAAGGACGGACTGAGCGTGCTGGCTTTGTTTGTTCACTGGTGTTAGAAAAGAACTATCAAGACTTCTTTGAGTCGGTCAAACACAGAGAGAGGATCAACAGAAAGAGGAAACCACACAGAACAGACAACCACTGCAACACACACACAAACACACACACACACACACACACACACACACACACACAGCTAGTGGAGAAAAGCAGGTTGATCAGTCTAACAGTCTGAGCTCAATTATTCACAGCTGACACTGCCTTCAAACACCTGCCTGCACTAAACTCAGGGTCACACCCAGGACAGACTGTTCAGGTGATGTTCAACCAGCACAGAGAGCTACCTGACTGCTTAAGTCTAGGTTTTTTACTTTAGCTTCTGGAATGTGAAACTTTTTCTATCCTTTGTTATTTCTGAACATAAATGGAAACTCTTTGATACTGGTTGTAAAAAGCATTTGTGGAACGTCACCAGGAGTTTAGGCAGTACAGTTGATGCATTTCTGGTGCTTCTATGTCACTGATGTAACGTCAAACCAATCAGCTGGTCTGAGCAGTCTGACCTCTGGTGCATGCGGGGGGGGGGGGGTCGTAGTGTCAGGAAGTCACACAGGCACTTGCAAGAAATGACTAAATACCACGACTTCCATTAAGGCACGACAGATAATCACACTCACACACACACTCACACACATGTACACATACACACACTCACACAGATCTTTGGGAGGAGGATTCCCTCAGTGAGCTGCACACACATTCACACAGAGGAAATCTCTCTGGTTCATCGCTTTTCTTCACCTCTAGGTTCAAACTTTCATTCCCATCATGTTACCAAAGCTCCAAACAGATGGTAAACAACATTAAGATGCTGTTTTCTGCACAAACTCAGCTGTTTGCACTCAACAAGATCAGCTTTTGGGATCTCTCTCGCTGATGACCCAAAGAATATTTTTCTCTCTTTTGAGCTTGATTTAGGAACAGATGATTATCTTGACGCCTAACTTTTTAAATCATCACTGATTTAAGTGTCATTGTTTCCCAATACTTAAGATATGCAGGGATTAGAGTGAGATGATGGATGATGTTGGCACAGAAGCACTAAAATACAACAAAACAAGAATCTGATGTGGTTTCAAAATGTTAAAAAAAAGAATCTTAACAAAAGCCCCAGACAGAACATTAACAGGAGAAAATGAAGGTGTTGTGATTTAGAGCTGATTTGTCCAAAGATTAAAGGTGCAGCACGTAGAAATGAGAATATTTAGCAGTCTGAGTGTAAAATGAAATGCTTGTTTGATCACAACTTTGTCCTCTCAGTGATCCTGTATAGACAAGATGGCAGCGTCCATGAAAGGGGACTTTCTCCTCTTCATGTATTAATTTTAATCAATTCAGGTGATAAAACACTGATATAAACACTTTATATTAAATAATAATAGTTTAAAGATTTTCCTTAACTACCAAATTCATTCTGCTATTTGTTTTCAAATTCTATGCACTGCACCTTTAAAAGCAGTTGTTTTTTAATCTTCCATCATACAGGAATGAAAAGCATGACCGTTGTAGGTGTTGGTTCAAAATGAATCAAATATGCACTTCAAATAATAAATCTGTTTTTGTTACACTCATCATCATAAAGCAACAGTTCAAAGTGAAAACAATACATTCAGATGTTTCTGTGACACTGTAAACAAACACTTACACACACACACACACACACGCACACACGCACGCACACACACACACACACACACACACACACACACACACACACACACACACACACACACATATCTTCACTCAATATTAAAAGGCTTCAAACTGTGTCAACAAACCTCAAAGGAAATATCTTCTGTAAACCCAGAAACAACTGTTTCCAGCTGAGGCTCTGCTGCTGGGCTGACTAATATCTGGCACGAGGGCGGTGTTGAGGGATTAATTTAAAACAAACTACCACAATGATTCGTGTACGTTGCCCCCCTTGAGGCAAATTTATGATTCATGGCTTTATAAATAAAACTGAGTTGACTTGATGCGTCCACACAAGATGAAAATGTTTCCACTCGAGTGAGAGATTTGAGAATGTCCCGAGGCGGCATGACTCCAGATTCATAATTCTACAGAAAGAAAGCAAAGAAAGAGACGGAGTAGGAGAAAGGGAGATCTCTGGTGTGCTTTGGATCAAATATAGGTTACACAGATGTGCAACGTCATCTAAATTCAGCAAATGTGTCTTTTTCTAGGATGGTGATTCTGATCGGAGCATCTCACTGGAGATATTTTAATCTATGCCTTTTTAAAAGAGTTCTGTGATCTTCACCGATTTAAGAAGACCTTTCTAGAGTCACTTCAGCTGCCAAAGGATGAATTAAAAAATACAAAAATACAACATTGGAACATGGAACACTGAGAAAGTGTCCAACATTTGAACTTTCTACTGCAAAGACTGAAATCTAAGTGTTTTTGTCTTATTTTCAGTAGAAATGGTCTTTTTAGTCTTGATATCAGTCACATCCAACCGACATGTCCAGGAACATGTCTTATTTAAAGACATTGAGAGACAAAAATGGTGTCTAAATGCTTGTAATGAGTAAAACAAATCAGCCAGTTGGGTAAGAAAAATTTGCTCGTCGAATTTCTTGAAATGAAAATAACATCTACATACAAGAATCTTTTCTCTTGCCGTTTTTGTACTCCTTACAACCAAGTCAGACATCAGTTTTATTTTAAAATAACATGAAACATTTTCTACACTGGTACATGTGGCTCATATTAAGTCTAAAAAGCAATGTTTACTAAAAGATAGAAAAAAAAATTACTAAGATTTCTTTTCTTTTCTTCTTTTTCTTTTTTTTGTGCTGTGTAAACTCTGCACAAAGCTCTTTGACTGCGGAAAGGAGCAAACATGAATTTATCTTTTTCATTTAAGGAAAGTTTGAACTTGAGTGCATACACAAATGTTAAAAGAAATATTTTCTTTTAAGAAAAATCAGAGGAGGAAAGTTTGTCATTTAGGGGGGGGGAGGGGAAAGGGGCAAAATAATTGAAGAAGTTGACTCCTTTGACGCAGCCCCTCTTTCTCTGCATACAAAAATTTTCATGTCCATATTTTTATGTCTGTTTCTTTTTTTTCCCAGCAGAAGAAAACAACCAGAGAAGTATTGGAGTATTAAAGCTATGTAGGGAGTCTGGTTTGTTTATTGTGAGTATATGTTTGTATCTTTACATGTTTTTTTAAATAATGGCAACACTGAACCCACTTGAAACCACACTCACATCATAAAAAGCTGAGTTCATTCTTCTGGTTTTTATGTGAGATTTCTTGACAAAAAGAGAAAAATGAAGATCTTAAACCCTAAAAAATGCCAAATCTGTTTTGCCATTTTGTGATAGGTGATGACACAGCTTTGTTTTTACTGTGATTCATCAAAATGCTGCAGCAGCACAGTCAGAACGAATCAGCACCTAAAATCAGAGGTTAGACTCACACACACACACACACACACACACACACGCACACTTTGCTGAGGCTAGCACATATTGCACATACAAACTCACAGATGCATAATCACTGAAGCACATGCATGCAAACAAAGCTATCTCTCCCTCTCTCTTACACACACACACACACACACACACACAGAAAGCACAAGTTGATAAACTCACATATAATCAAGAAGTTGAGTGTCATTGTCAATGTCTGCAGTATTAAGAGTTATAGATTTATATTTCTGTAGATTTATGTTTGAATGCTTTAAAGAACTTGTTTTGTCCTTCTCCTTCATAGGTTTCACAATCTGAATCTCAGATTAATGTAGATCAAAACTTGAAGCTCTATCTTCATCTCTCCTCCTGAACGTACATCTCTGAACCCTCAAACAGCCTGAGTCACTCCCTCTCTTTTGAACCTTCTTCTCTCTTCATAAACCTCTCTCTCTCTGTTTCTCTCTCTCGCTCTTTTTATAAACCTCTCTCTCTGTCTCTCTCTCTCGCTCTCTTTATAAACCTCTCTCTCTGTCTCTCTCTCTCGCTCTCTTTATAAACCTCTCTCTCTGTCTCTCTCTCTAGCTCTCTTTATAAACCTCTCTCTCTCTTTTTCTTCACACAGTGATGGTGTGTCAGTGTTGTGTGTGAGTCCAACAGTCTTTCTTACAGCTGGTTGTTTCTCTTTAAACATCTTTCTTCTCTGTGTAGTTTCCTACTCAGAAGTTTGCACACTAGGAGGACACAGCGTCCGTAGAGATGTTCCTCCTGGAGGAGTAGAGGAGCGAGCGGACAGGTGAGGAGGTGTGGGTTTAGCTCCGGGGAAGGAGCCCCTTCTTGTAGGCGAGCAGGCCGGCTGCTGTGGCAGCAGACAGGACGGTGGAAACTCCCAGGAACTTGAAGAGAGCTCCCACTGACGGCAGGTTTCTCTCCCAGAAGGTGGTGTGGAAGGGCAGCGCGGGGACTTCCTGGAAGCAGAGGAAGAGGAGGAGGAGTTTCAGTCACTCTTCTTTGACTTCGGTATTTGGTTTAATCTGAAATATGACGATATCTTCTTACCACACTCTCAGGTTCTTTCTGCCAGATCTGACTTGGGGAGATTTTATTCATTGCACACAGGATCTGCAACACAACATGTGACTTCAGTCCATGAACTTTTTCATTTCATGTGATTCTAAATTTGGTTGTGTAGCCTGGAACAAATCTGGAGTATTTAAGGTCGCAAAGCTTTTTGGGCCAAATTTTAAGTTCCTGCTTCAAAGTAATATCCTCAAATTTTGTCCTAAATTAGAAAGAGCGAGGAATCTTTTTTTATGAAATGATAATTGTAAACTACTCTGGGTTTAGGGGGAATTCAAACTCCCGTATTAACCTGAACAAAGGATGAACCTGATTATAAGATGACCCCCTTCTTTTCAAGACCAATCTTCAGAAAAAGACTCTGAACACCAAAGTTCACTACTTTTCATTGAAATTCTGAGAAAGTCAATGACATGATAATTAGAGACAGCATTCATTTTTGGCTTTAAATACAATCACTGAGATCTGTGTTTCATATACGATACCTAAACCAACCACTCGATTAGCAATTTGAACATTTCAATGCCAGTAATTCATTAGTCATAACAGTGACATCAATTTGTCAAGCAGTTTGTTGGAAAAAAGACAGAAAACACAACATTGTTTTGAAACAGACAGTCTTTCTGACACGCTTTTGTTGGACATTTCACTCTGTAATTCCATATTTTTTGCTGCCTGACGGTTGTTTGATGTCTCTGCTGCATTGACCAGCACTTTCTTAAAATAAGCATCACAGCTCCCCCTCAGTTGTCTGTTAGCTTGTCCAAACTTTGATCCACTTTGCTCCGGACAATTACCTTGTCCCTCGGAGTGTCATCTCTTTTTACTGCATCTCTGCTGTGATTGGCCGATCAGTGCAACCACTGTGATGTCACTGGAGTTATTAAAGGCTGGCGCCTTCTGCTGGTGCAGTCATGTAGTGACCCCAGACAACTACCAGGGGTCAACTTTCAACTATCAGGCTCTAACTATTGGCTGTCAGCATGTGTCGATGGTTAGACCCTGATCAGGAGACCACCCCATTTTTTTCAAATTATTTCAGGGAAAAAAAAAAACCTTGTCTTATTATTCAGGTCATGCAGTATCAAGGAATGTGTATGTGAAGAGGTTTTGAGTTCACAGTAAAACCCTCTCTGTCTGTAAGTCCTTGTGCTCCTCCTGTAAAAAGGTAAATCTAGGAGGACTTCCTTCCTCTCTGGCTGACCTCTCTGGCTGCTCTCTCTCCAGCCTGCACGGCTCCCTCCATGTATCCGCTCCACTCCGTGGCTGTCTCTGTCCCTGCAAAGTACAACCTGCCGATGGGCTCCCTCAGCACCCTGCACACAGGAGCAGAAAATAAAAGCTTTATTAGATTTGAAGCTGACCTGCAGGTAAAGATGCTGTTGGGCGTCTTTGCCACTGTGGATCATTTCCTGTGAATGTAAAATCTGCCACAAATTTCCTGCCTACATTTCCTCAGCACTTGTTTCCTGATGATCTTTCATTTCTATATCCTGGAGACCTGCAGTAAATGATATCACTTTTAAAAGCCTGATTTTTCATGCTTCTCACCTGCCATACTGCGTGAGGATTCCTGGAGGGAAGTAAGCTGTGTAGCATCCTCCTGAATACTCCTCCTCACACCAGTTCTTCTCCTCATAGTGCACCGGCTGAAACAGACCACAGGAAACACACACAGGTTACCAACTGTGTGTCCCAGTTCTGTGTGTGTGTGTGTGTGTGATTGTGTGTGTGTGTGTGTGTGTGTGTGTGTGTGTTCCACACCCACATGCAGAGCCTCCTCTGTGCCCAGGACTCTGGAGTAGATCTCACAGATCCTCTTCTTCCTGAGGGTGACAGCAGAGTGTGTTAAAGCTGATCAGTAGCAGGGAGAGAGAGGTTTTTTTTGTCCGGTGCGCGTGTGTGTGTGTGTGTGTGTGTGTGTGTGTGTGTGTGTGTGTGTGTGTCTGTGTGTCTGTGTGTCTGTGTGTCTGTGTGTCTGTGTATGTGGGGTGCAGTTACCTCTCCTCTTTGCTCAGGCCTGACAGCTTCCTGCACTTACGGGAGAGGATAAACCTGCAGGGCCAGAGCAGAAACATTATCAAGGGAGGACTATTGGACAATACAAGGCAACAGTAATAAAGAGTAGCACCCCTCTTTTCCTTGTGGTGGTAATCGGCCTTAAATTATTTTTTTGTCCCGTATTGAGTCAAACTTTGAGACAAAAAGAAAACAATTTTGAAGACAACAAAAGTCAAAGTTATGAGATAAAAAAGTCAAAATATTGATACAAAAAGTCAAGTTACGAGGCAAAAGTCAAACATTTGAAAGAAAAAGTTACAATTTGAAATAAAAAGTTAAAGTTGTAAGATAAAGTCAAAGTCTGTAGATATCAAGGTCATATACCTGGACTAAAAGGTCAAACAGTTTACATAGGAAGACAATTTTGGGCTTACAGTCCAAGTCAAAAGATAAGAAGTGAAATTTTGAGATAAACTGTGAAATTTTTTAGCTAAAAGTCAATTTTTTAGATAATAAAGCCAAAATGTTGCAATAATAAAGTTAGAACTCCCATATAAAAAAAGGAAATTTGATATAAAAAGACAACATTTTGAGCTATAAAGTCAGTCATGAGATAGAAACTCATACTTTGACACAAAAAGTTAATTTTAAGATAAAAAGTTTAATATTCTGAGATAAACGGTTGAAGTAAATAGTGAAAATGATGAGAAAAAAAGTTTAAATTTTGACCTATGATCCCAAAGTTTTGAGGTAGGAGGAGGTAGTCCTATTTTTAGGCTGTTAGAATCTTCGATCCTTTACATAGACACGAGAGCATTGGGGGCTTTGGTTTTGATATTCACCAAAAGTTGCACTCTAAATCCGCCTCCCCTGATTGTGATAGGCAAAGCGTGTATCAACCCATTGCAGAAAAAAATCTGTCCAGGGCAGGCACAGTTGACAGTCTTCTTGTCAAATGATGGTATAGTTAACTCACCTTGTGTGCAAATTTTACCTTTGAGGCAAGGAACTGATTGATTGCTTTAATTTCTGAGAAGTCTCTGCCTAACTTCCACTGATCAGGTCAATTTAATTTCTTTGTGTTTTTACACAGCAGACCTCTGAAGTAAAGTTAGTTTGTGCACCATGATTTACAATTCATTTCACCAACTGACCCAAAAATTTAGAGGATATTTCAAAGAAATTGGAAAATCAGATACTTGCCAATTGTAACTTGCGTACAATTAAATCCTGACATTTTAAAGAAGTTACTCGTTGATTTTCACCTAATTGTCAAATAATCAGGAAGAAATTTCAACAAAATAAAAACAAAAGTTTGTCTAGTTACTCCTCTTTTTAACCCATATTTACAACAGAAAGTACCAAAATGGCCCTGCTCAAAACTTTACAACCCCCAGTTTTTACTTTGTATTTCCCCCTTTAACATCAATGACAGCTTGAAGTCTTTCGTGCTCGTTGTGGATGAGGGTCTTTATTTTCTCAGATGGTAAAACTGACCATTCTTCTTGGCAAAAAGCCTCCAGTTCCTGTAGATTCTTGAGCTGTTTTGCATGAACTGCAGGTTTGAGATCTCCCCAGAGTGGCCCAATGATATCAAGGTCAGGAGACTGAGATGGCCACTCCAGAACCTTCACTTTATTCTGCTGTAACCAATGGCAGGTCCACTTGGCCTTGTGTTTTGGATCATTGTCATGTGTGAACGTCCAAGTACGTCTCATGTGCAGCTTCTGGGCTGATGAGTGTAAATTTTCCTCCAGTATTTTCTGATAACATGCTGCATTCATCCTTCATTCATCAGTTTGGACCAAGTTTCCTGAGCCTTTGTAGCTCACACATCCCCAAAACATCAGTGATCCACCTCCGTGTTTCACAGTAGGAATGGTGGACCTTTCATCATAGGCCTTGTTGACTCCTCTCCAAATGAAACAATGTTTATGGTTGTGGACAAAAAGTTCAGTTTTGGTTTCATCACTCCAAATGACTTTGTTCCAGAAGTTTTGAGGCTTCTTTTTTTACTTTCCCCATGACTGGGAATCCAGAGATGTCGGTGCAGCACTGGATAAAGGTGCAAGTATCTGTCAGGAGCTCAGAAACTCACTGACCTTTTATATACGCACACTGATTACAATCAAATAGATCACAGGTGAGGGTGGTTACCTTTAGTAGACATTCAAACACATTTGTGTGAACTTGTGTTCATGTTATCAGGACAAAAACACCAGGGGATGGAAACTTTTAATCAGGGTCATTTTGGACATTTTTGTTATCATCATGTTTTAAAAAGAGTAAACTTTTTTTTTTTTCAATAAATGTCGTCACCCAACCACTATCCATGAGTGATAGAAAGGTTATTGTATTATCATTTATATTTTCTGAGAAAATGGGGTGTAAACTTTTTAGCACAACTGTATATGTTTATTTTGAACACTTAAACATCTGTTTTTTTTTCTATTTAAAGAAGATTTTGTTGCTAAGACCTTACGGTATTTCAGAAACACAGGGCCTCTTCGGCTTTGTAGCTTCATGTGTGTGAGGCCCAGAATCTAATCCTGTGTGCAGAAAACTGTCACTCAGACTCTATTCACCTCATCTCCACTGTTTTCTTGTTTGGATAATGTAAAACAAGATCACAGTTTCCTCCTGTCAGATCAAGATATTTGTGGAGGATGGAAGCTTTGGTTTTGCTTTCTCCTCTCAAAATAAAGGTGCCTGGAATTATACTCACCCCATGATGGCCGGGACACTCCCATCAGGCTTTGTGTCATCCAACGTCAGACCTATGGGAGCTCCTTCCTCCTCGATCACCATGCTGCCGCAGTAACCTGTAGACAAACAGGTGTGCACAAAGATTTCATTTAAGATCAGGTATTTATATCTTTGAAATGGCGTATCCTGGTTCCTCCTGATTTACCCTTTTTCCTCCAGAAGTTCTCTCTGTAGTAAACCATGCACTTGATGACCGAGCCCATGGGGACACGATGGATTAACTGATTCCTCAAGGGGGGCAGCTCAGGGTTGAAGTGGATCTTCAGATTCAGACCAGGAGGGGTGGCCAGGATCACATATTTGGCCTGAACCAAAAATCAAAAAGTAGTCAAGGATAGCTGCATCTCACCACACAGCCACAAGATGGCAGCAGAGAATAACAATACCAACTGCAGGGGTGTTAGTGTGTCATATTGCAGAGGTTGCGCAACATTCTGTCAGACTTTGTGAGAATAAAAACACAAATCTGTCTGCAAGCATTGGTGCTGAAACTTACTTACAGCCATAGAGCATTTTAAAGAACAATAAGAACAAAGTGCATGAAGCTTGTGGTGAACAGTGATGCACAAACGTGCATGAAAAGTTTGTGTTTTGCAAAGAAAGCTGCAGGAAAGACTTCAGCAAAAAGCAAATGATCTGATTTCAAATGCAGGAAAGCTTGGTCACCAGATCTCTGATTAGATGTCTTTTGTGTTCATTAGAGAATAGTGTGATATTTGGTGGTTTCAAGTAGCAGATTAGGTGATACAGTCATGTCACCCTGCACAGGTGTTCTGGATGTGTTTTTTTTCCTGTGCTGTGTGACTGCAGCAGACTCATCCTGCCTCTTTGTTATCCTCACCATGTAGGTCTGCTTGTCCAGCGTCTCCACCACCACCATGTCCCCGCTCTGGTCGACCCTGTAGACCGGAGACTCCAGCTTCACCCGATCTCCCAGCTCCTTGGCCATGGCTTCGCTGATCTGACTGGAGCCGCCAACAAACTTCCTCTCCTACAGGTGGATATGGAGGAGAGTGGTCAGCTATCACAGAACGACCTGATGAGGCAGTTTTAGTTTCTGCTTTCAAGATATTCTCGGTTAACTCTGATGATATATATGTATATATATATATATATATAAGCTGACAAAAGCTTGGCCATATTAGTCATCAATTCACCAGCACACAATTTTACAATCAAAAAGGAGGGCATGTCTGGGCAAAAGGGGACGTTTGATCCCCCTCAGTCTGGGTAAAATTGCTTGAATCTGGCCTGATCCTGCTCAGAGTTTGACTCCACTTCGCTAATAAAACCCATATTACACACTCAGGCTGATAAAATCTTCTCTGGTTTTACTGTTCATCCTCCATCCAACTTCTGTTTACTTTTCTACTCATTCAAACATTGGAGGCTAAAGGAAGACATGTTTGTAAAGCTGCAGCTCCTGCAAAGGGATGGAGAGAGAGAGAAAGGAAGGAAGTGCTGCCAAAGCTGGGGTACACAGAATGAAATGGTGGGTGACCTTTGCCATACCTCCAGTGTCAGCATCTCCCTGGTCTCCTCAGTCAGAAATACATTGGGGGCTTCTCTGTGGCATTTGGACAAATTTGCCTGCCAGTGGACAGACATCAGGAGCTAAATCTAAATCATCCCTGATGGAGAGGCTGGGCCAGCCTGTGTTTGTCTTTCCTGCTTAAAGGCAGTTAGTTTTTCAGAGGAAACGGGAGGAATACCACATGTGCATCCATGCTTCACTGTTATAGACAAACTGCACTCATACCCCAGCAGCATGTCTGAAACAGGAAGGTCACACAAACAGGATGGAGTGTGTGTTTCCTTAAACACAGTCCCTTTCCTCTGCGGCCATGGCAACAGGAACACTCAGCTTTGGAAAGCCCTCCAAGAAAACAGCTTTTGTGCGGCTCATTATGATGCCAAGCTGACCGGCAGCAGATTGATGGTATAAACCTGTTAGGACTGATTTCTCAGGGATCTCTGACAGAGGCTTCTTGGATAGTTTTTCTACAGACAGACTCTCAGAAGGAGCTGAAACCAGATACTCAGGGCTTTGTTTGTGCTGCCAGTTCACTTAGGTACACTTAGGGTGGTGAATGGTTAACCTGATCCTCTGGGAGAGTGTCTGAGAGCTCAAATAAAGATGCAGAATCAAAGACTGTAAGAAGAGATGGATAAAAGCTCCAAATAACTCACCAGTCTCACCAGTGTTTAAGCATCTAAAGACATCATCTACAGGCTTAAACACAGTGATAGAGAAACCAACAGGTGATGTCACTCTGACTCTGCTTGAAACTTAATATCAAGCATAACTTTGCCTTCTGCTCATGTAGAAACCCAGAAGCTGCAGACGTACCTGTCCTCCATTCGAGGTGGAAAAGATCCTCATGGTTCCCCCGCACTGTTTGACATACCAGAGGAACCAGAGCGCTGACACCTCGTGGGGTTCAGAGGTCACATTCACGTTGACAAACAGGGTGGCGAAGCGACGGACAGCGCTGGAAAAAGGGGGGGCACAAATAGTTAGACATGTTGAGTCTGTGTGGGACAATCTCTCCACAAGGATTCAACTACAAACACAAGGCGTATCACTGAGGAGGAGGCTTCAAACAGGCTTAGTCTGTTTTCTCTCACTCTTCAAGTGAGAGACGGCATCATGTTCTTTTTTTTTTCTCACCTGGTCCAGCAGATTTTCTCAAAGAGCTCCAGCATCGTCATCTTATCCCACTCCTCAGCATGAGGAGCTCTCCAGGGGGCCTCTCTGGGAATCTGAAAGACACAACCAACAGAGGTTTAGATTTAAATGGGATACAAAGCATGAGAAGGGTAAAATCAATCAGGAAAGATCCTTTCTCTACCTCCTGGCCCATCTCGTCCATTGTCCTGAACAAGTTGTTGAAGTCCAAGAGGACAAGAGGGTTCCACATGGGGGGAAAGGAGCCTTTGAACGGGTACGATTTCCCCTATTGGATACAAAACATTGAGACTGTTATCATCTGATTCAGTGTCTTAATTATTAGAATAAGATTTTGTTCCAAAATTAAAAGCTTCAGACTTTTGTGGTCTTTTCAGATGGTGGACAAATGTGAAACTCTGCCCTGAACTTCATCTGACCCCTAGTTTGCTTGGTCATCCTGACTGTTAGTGACCTCTGAGAGTTGAGTTTTGAGTGGAGCACTAGCCATGTTTATTGATGTGTTATGAAACACTTTACAGCTGATTTAAAGATCTAGAGTCATCATGGTCTGATAAGAGCGTCCACAATCCAAGGTCAGGCATGAAAACTCTCTGACAGACGTGCAGATTAAAAGTGTGGTGTTTTCTCTCTGACTGAACAAAACGGATCTATTTGTGCATTGATGCATAAATCCCAAACGTTTTGTTTGACAAGTACCTTTCTTCGAACTGATTCTACACCTGCGTGCACTGACAGACGAGAAAACAGACATTAAATCTGCATCGGGCTGATTGCAGGTCTCCGGGTTTTTGGGCCTCTCTTTGTTTTTATCAGATGCTACATTTTTACCATCTCTACATAAACGCGTCTGAATCATGATTTTTATGTCTTCATAAACTTAACAAGGTTCCTTCATTCACATTTAGCATCACTGAAACATTATACAGACCTACTTTTACTGCTTTTGTTTGCCCTTTGCAAACAAGAACCGAAAAATAAATTTGGTGTTCGAAGGGGAGGAAATTACTCACATCTATTTCAAGGGGTTAAAGTACAAAAAGCAGAATGAAAATAAGGAGAGAGTGTGCTGTAATCACATCATCTCTTCCAATCAGAAAGCAATGAAATGTTTGTCTCACATAAATTGCTTTTTCCTGCTTTAAATCTTTTTACAAATCATCTTCTCTTTTGATGCTGTGACTGATTTTACCAGGGTAATATGCATTGGCGGCTCGTGAAAGTATTCTGGGTGGGGCTGTGCTTTGCCACACTCAGTTTTTATCTCACTACGATTTAACACAAACTACAGGATACCTGTTGGCCTACTTTGTGAGAAAAAAAACACACAAAAGCCAACAAACAAAAAAAAGAAAGAAAAAAAAAATTAAGAAAATTAAATGAAACATGACAGAATGCTACACACACAAGCTGGGCACACATACACACACTAATACACACTTTATATATATATATATATATATATATATATATATATATTTTATTTTTTTTATTTATATAATATTTATTCATTTATTTATAAGTAATAACACAAAGTTTCATACACATAACATTTTTAGTCATCATTATTAGCATTTATTGTAATCATACATTATTCTATCAGGGAGGGTGGGGACACACTATTGGCCATCTGTAAGTCTTGACACTGATGCTTCCTCTCTTTGGTCTTTGTTGCTGCTTTCCATATCATAAGTTTTGGCATTCCAATTTGGCTTAGGAAAGTTAGGCAGCATCTAGAACCATAGAAACCAAATACTGCATGCAAATGACTGATACTGTCAACACAGAGCAGAAAGTCTCAACACTGAGCAGTAATCTTAACATCAGGTTTTCTCAGGACACAGAGGGCTTTCACATTGGCAAGGTTCCATTTCAGTTGTGGTTCCTGAACCCAAATACCAACCGGCCAGCATGTTCAGACTGTAAAAAGTTGGTTTGGAACCTGAAAAGTTGGCTCACGGCTCGAACTCAAAAAATGTTGGTACCAGCTTAGGGGATCGCAACTTCATCATTAAGCACGTTGTTACTGCATAAAGAGTAGCTAAAGGATATGTACAGCCAAGAAATTTTTGTGGAACAAATAATAAAACTGAATTAAAACTTCTCTCTTTTACTGGTGTGTTGTTTACTTTCTCTGGAGTATAGCCCTCCCACTTTCATTCCTTTTAAACTAGTATGAACATGGGCTGGTTCACCAGAAAGGACCAAGGTTCTGAGAAACCAGGAGAAACCAGTTTCCAGAAGCAGAACTGTGCTGGTGTGGAAGCTCTCACAGTGAGCTGTTGAAATGCTTTATCACCCTAGAACAATCTGTCCTGAGATGAACTCTGAGTTGAACAGGTGATAGGCTTTACACCGACAATAAAATACATCCTGTGACGGTCTCCAGTTTGTCTGCAGAAACATTTGCTGATGAGATCTTTTTTGTTGACCATCTTTAACCACAGGCAGGCTGACAGTAAAATCCTGAGGTGGTAAAATATGGTCAGAAAGACACCAAGATTTTTTGCAACAGGCCAGCTGTTGCAGGTCACCAGTAGATGTCAGTAGTAGTTAGTGATATCTTCTGTTTTCATCAGAACTGAGGGGCAAAAAAGGTCCTGTTTTTATTGTTGTGATCTCTGTGGAAGTCCTGCAGAGAGCCCAGCACACCGAGGTCAGAGGGCTGAACCCTGCGCAACAGCAAATCCTGATATTTACTGGTTACATCAGGCATTTATGGAGGAAATAAAGTGAGACTTTATGGCAGAATAACCCGGGTACTGATCTGCCAGTATTCTTACTATTGCTCACAAATCATATTTGACCCCTCGACTCCACACAAACACACACACAGTCACAGACAGATGATGGAGCGCCTCCCTAATGTACAGCATCAGGACTGTCCGTTGCTGTGAAACAACAGGTCTGTCGTCATGGTGATGCTGCCCAAGTGAATAAAGGGGGAATAAAGAAGAGGAGGAGGAGGAAGCAGCATCTGTTTCCACATCAGTGAGCAATGATTCAGCTTCACTCTGAGAGAAAGTGTAAACAGACACGCAGCTCGAAACATCTGTGAGCCTTCATTTCTGGCTGATGAGAGGAAGGTCGCCTTTCTATCCATTTCATTTCTTTATCCAAAAAATGCAAACCAAAGCAAAGAAAGCATTAAAGAGTTCTTTTACAGCTCCTCTGTTCTTTCTTTATCGATAAGATGGCGAAGTATTATCGGAATAAAGATGCTTGCACAGCGATCCAGCCCTCTCTTAGCGCACAGAGTCACAACGTCCATCCTGCTGCAGGCACCATGGGACAATCCCCTGCCTCCTCGATCTGTGATAAGGGCTCAGTATTTAATCAAAGTCTGTTTTCCCATCGCTGATAGTGATAGCTCATTAATAAATCCTGTGCTGAGAGCTGCAGCTGTCTGTTAGGCAGCAGTTTGCTGATAAGGGAAACCAGCGCCGGCCCTTTGGATTACAATCTGCCAAACAAAAGCTGATTAGCTACGCGGATTGCTTGAAAGCTAGCTCTAATTACACAACAGCTCGGCTCACGGGCTGCTTTATTTGAGCTGCTGTCCTGTGAAGAAATGTAGTCACTGTTGTAAAGTTTGATCAGAGGAGCAGCCCTCTGATGTGAAGTCTTTGAGCTGGTTCAGGACAATGTCCCCTGCTGGTCTGCTGCACTGTGGCTTGTCTGAATAAACTGACAAAGAAAAACACTGACGTCACCAAACATGAGCTTCAAACTACAACCCCAGTTCCACTGAAGGTGGAACATTGTGTAAAACATAAATAAAAACAGAATACAATGATTGTAAATCCTGTTTAAGCTAAATTCAACTGAATACGCTACAAAAAAGACATTTAAAGACACAATTGATAAACTTTATTGTTCTTGTGCAAAGATTCACTCATTTTGAGTTTGATGCCTGCAACACGTACCTTAACATCTGGGACAGGGTCAACAAAAAAACTGGAAAAGTTGAGGAATGCTGAAAAAAACGCTGTTTGGATCATTCCACAGATGAACAGGTTCACTAGAAACAGGTGAGTGTCATGATTGGGTATAAAAGGAGCATCCCCAAAAGGCTCACCAGGTTCTCCACTCAACAACTGTCAACAACTGCATGAGCAAATAGTCCAACAGTTTAAGAAGAAGAATGTTTCTCAACGTACAACTACAGGAAATGATTTCATCATCTACAGTCCATAATATCATCAAAAGACTCAGAGAATCTGGAGAAATCTCTGCATGTAAGCAGCAAGGCCCAAAACCAACAACAAATGGCCGTGACCTTTGACCCCTCAGGCGGTGCTGCATCAAACACCCACATCATTGTGTAAAGGATATCAGCACGTGGGCTCAGGAACACTTCAGAAAACCATTGTCAGTTAACACAGTTCATCACTACATCTACAAGTGACAGTTCAAACTCTACCATGCAAAGACAAAGTCAGACATCAACAACGCACACAAACGACGCCAGCTTCTCTGGGCCTGAACTCATCTGAGATGGACTGAGACAAAGTGGAAAAGTCTGCTGTGGTCTGATGAGTCCACATTTAAACTCTTTTTGGAAATCATGGACGTGGTGTCCTCCAGAAAAAGAGGAAAAGGACAATCCAGATTGTTCTCAGTGCAAAGTTCAAAAGCAGCATCTGTGATGGTATGGGGGTGTGTTAGTGCCCATGGCATCATGGGTAACTGTCCTAGTATCTGTGAAGGCAGCATTAATGCTGAAAGGTACAAACAGGTTTTGGAGCAACATCTGCTGCCATCCAAGACACTTTGTCTTTTTCAGGGACGTCCCTGATTATTTCAGCAAGACAATGAAACCAAGACACATTCTGCTCCTGTTACAACAGCGTGGCTCTGTAGTAAAAGAGTGCAGGTGCTAGACTGACCTGCCTGCAGTCCAGAGCTGTCTCCCATTGAACAACAGAGACCCTGGACTGTTGATCAACTGAAGTTGTTCATCCACAAGAATGTGAAAGAATTCCAGCTCCAAAGCTTCAACAATTAGTGTCCTCAGTTCACAAACACTGAACCAGTGTTGTTAAAGGAAAGGTGATGAAACACAGAGGAAACATGGACCTGTCCCAGCTTTTTTAAACATGTTACAAACATCAAAGTTAAAATAAGTGAATATTTGCAACATACAATTAAGTTTATCAATTCGAACGACAAATATATTGTCTAACCTGGTGTATGCAATTGAATTTAGGTTAAACAGGATTTGCAAATCAATGTTTTCTGTTTTTATTTACACAACATCCCAGCTTCATTAGAATTGGAGTTTAACAAGTTTGATTTCATCTGCAATTCTGCAAACATTAAATGTTTGAAATGAGAGGTGTAATTTTGAGGAAATTCAAGGTGCAGCGAATATTTTATAGAGACAAAATACTACTATTGAATGCCTCCTCTCTATCTAATCTACCAAGTGTTACAGCACAAAACTTAAGCTACCTGTTGACCTCATGAGTGATTTTTTGCAAAAAAAACTAATTTTGATATAATTTGTAAACATCCAATCTTGTCCAGGATAGATATTTTGAAATAAATTCTGCAGAACTACTCCCATCTCCACCTCTCAAGTCTTTTGCATATTGACATGCCTGGACCAGTTCAGCTACCATTATTTGCTGACCCCCCTGTGTTTTCTCATGTTTTGCAGAAAAAAGACCTGAGTCTTGCTGGGTCTGAAGTCAAGGAAAGAGCTTTCTCAATTGTTTGAGCAGCAGTAGCTTTGCATCATTTAGTCGTCTTGTTATTCCTGGGTCGTCTCTCTTTCAGCTGCACAGCTGTCAGCTTCCTTTGTCTTTAATATTTATGCTGTTGTTGCCTCTCCTTCTGCTGATGAGGATCACATCACTTTATCATCCCTGACAGCTCCACTCTCACCTTGTAAAGTCCT